>CM062517.1:48358691-48615194 GCA_031439585.1 Pterocarpus macrocarpus
AAGTTTAAGAAAGCGTCTGGTCCGAGGCAAGGTTCAGTTTTACTTAGGACAGCATAGGAAACAGAATAAACTACTAATAGTGATACACAGAATAATGAGCAGAATAAATGAACATACAGCAGTAAGTAAACATAATAGACAAACTGTAAACAAATTGTAATGACTATTCAATGTGATCAACAAAACTTATTCTTGAACTTATCTTCATAAACTTTTCCATTACTTGGTCCCCTAGGAGTTCTTGGCCATTTAGACTCCTGGATAACAGTCTGCTTTTCAGGATTTAGCTCGTTCCTATACAGGAATGCCGGGTTTACTTTCCCCGACCTTTCCATCGATCTATTCCCCTTAACTTTATTCCGAGGCTAGCCCAAGTATTATGGAACTATCATCATAACATAACTTTTATGTTCATCATAACATAACCTTTATGACTTGTTGCGAAATGCACATGCATCCAAATGTGTATCAAAACTCATGCATAGGCTTTACCAAAATTTCGACAACATAACGGAACGTGTTCACTTCCTCATGAGTAGTGCCAGTACTCAGAACACCAATTTCTCATAGAAATCATAACATTTCATTCATATTTCAAACATCAAATTCATAGGAGCATTAGTTACATTTAAGGCAGGGTTGCTGCCTCAACACATTCATTCAATCCGATTTTTGTAAATCAAGCCAAAATTTCTATTTAACTCATCTAGACCTGAATTTTGGATATGTTAAAGTGTTATGTGTCTATTTCGTAACCTCTTTAGTCCCATCTAATTTTGATAAATATAGCTCAAGTTATTTAAATTTTATCCTAGCTTGCCCTGCAACTAGCCAGAATTACACATTTAAAAGTAAAAATCCACTAAAAATCAAACATTAGTTCAAATCATATGAAATTAGTCTCATATTAAATCTCACAGGACAAGCTTTCATTTTCAAGAAGTTCCATTTCATTTGCTTTGATAGAGCTTGAGTTACAAGCCCCAAAATTTAACTTTCTTAAATTACCCTATTTTGGCCCGGTTTGGACATAAGGCAGCTTCATCGAACCACTGAGAGCAAACAAAATCGTATCTACTCAGAATTTTTTTATGAGATGACCTCATATGTGTAAGCTTTCTAATAAAGTTAGTTTCACTCAATTTGGAGTTGTATAGGGTGAGTTACACCCTTCTCAATTCATACTGCCCGGATGAAGGTCCTGATTTCTAGGTCAAACTTCAAAAATTCATATCTCTCTCAATACTAATCCAATGACCTTATATTATATATGTATGAAAATCTATGAATGTCTAGTTTCATATAAAAATAGTCTCATCAGATTTAATTGGCTGTAAGAGGAGCAGTACACTCTGCCGTACGGACTGCCGAGGGAATTTGGTCTTCTAGCCCCTCACATCTTCCTATTCTCACCCTTTCCTACTCCTTAATCAAATTTAAACGCAAAAACAGCCAACAACCAGCCAAAGATCATCATATTCATTCACCAATCACATCAAGAAGTGAGAAAATAAAGCCAAAATCAGTCACCCACAATCAGAATAACAAGAACAAAATTGAATCTCTACCTCTTTGTGTGTGATTTTGCTAAGTTTTGGAGTTTAGATTGATGGAGCTTTGTCAAGCTTAGAGGTTTGATGGAGAAGGTTAAGAAGAGAAGAAAAGAGAAGAAGAAGGCTGAAATTAGAGGAGAGGTGTAACACCCTAATAAACCCATACTACGCTTAAGTCGTATTACGGCATCTTATTAGTTATTATTTATGCTCGTGGAAAACTAAACTTCACTTGAAATTAAATTACGCGGAAAATACGGTAAAATTTTTTTTTTTGAAATACGTCGTCACTTTTGGAAAGTAAAGCCTTGCGCAAGAAGATAGCAATAAACGAGCGTATCGCAAAGATTTCAGTATAAATTGAAGGAACAAGGGATAAATCAAAATATCATGCATTCAAATTACTACTACAACCACATAAATATAATTAGTCTCATAATATCCAACAAATACATAAAAAGGGAACTCATGGTCATGCCATGGCCCCAAAATCAAAGGTGCATAAGTCTGACAAGGTCCAATACAAAATGAGATACAACAGATAAGGAGCAATAATAGAATAGGCCCACGTAGACATAAGCTAGCTTCTCTGTCCCTTCTACACCCTTCAATCGGATGGCCTTAGGTTCTTGAGTGCCTGGTCCCCCTCGCTCCTTGGCCTCGGGGAACATGAGGAGTGCGAATGATGCAAGGGTGCCTGTTGATCACCTCAATGCGACGGATGCGGCGGCTGCGGCGGCCAGGAGTATAGCTGGTGACCGAAGAACGTTCCTCAGAGGGATCCTCCTCAGACGTGGCAGGGTGATACTCGGGGAGCAGCCCTAGGAGTGGCCATCAAACTCACATCCATCACAGGGATCTCCGGCGGTGGCACGGGCTCGGCTGCAGGTAGACCCGAAGACATGGGCTCCATCTCGATCTCTGGCAATGGCTCAGGCGGGAAATCCCAAGGACCTAGCTGCGATCCAAGGTGAGCCGATGAAACGTCTACTGGGGCGGCGGGACTTCTGGCTCCTCTTGCTCAAAAATTCGACCCAGATAAAAATATGTGCGGACTATTGTGATGGTCGTGGCCACAATAGCGCGAGTATCCCCATCGTAAACCCACTCATGGTGGGGAGGGTCCATACTCCACTCTACGGGATGTGCCATGAGTATCTGGTGACGAGACGGAAAAACAACTAGGGTGAGAAATAAGATTTCTCAGTAGGACTCGACCTTGACACATGAGTGTCATCATCATCGTCCCAGCCACTTCGGTTTTATTAATGAAAATAGTGAGCAGGCATAAGATTCAGTTCTTGGATTTTCGAAATCATGAATATCCGAGCGGATTCACTTTTAGGGTATCCTCTAATCATTTGCATAATCATATACATGAGCACAAATATAATTACATAAAACATACATGTCCAAGCTATAAAATTCTCTTAACTTCTTCCCTTTCTAGGGTTTTGGACCAAAGTCCCTTTTCTTTTCTTAACTTGACTTTATCTTTTCACCCACTAAACATAAGTGGTAATGAGCTCATACCATGCCCGTCGCCACCATAACATTTCTGTACTTACACTAGCTGGGTCATGCCATGCCTCATGTAAGCCTTATCCCCTATACTCACACTAGTTGGGTCATGCCGTACCTCGTGTGAGTCGTGGGTGAGGGGAGCTTAAATTAGGTTACCTTCCCTTTTGAAGGTCACTTACTTCAATTAAATTTCTTCTTATTAAAGCTTATGATGCAAAATATTTTCTAAGTCCATAATTTTTACAAAATTTCGGCAGCATAACGGCTAGACCGAAGCTTCCCAAAATTTTGCCAAATAGAGAAACCAATATCATATAACATTAAGCATCATGTCATCAACATATCATGTTCATATCGTCATCATATCATTATCATAATCATCATCATCATATCATATCATCATCATTATACTTGCACATAACATAGGCATATTCTCAAGCAACATTTTATGAGCTTAGCTTAATCAATTTGGTGCAAGCTTTTAATTGAGATTATCTCTTGTGTAAACTTCTTTTATTGGGCATGGGGCCAATTTCATCTATTACCCTTTTTGACACTTTTAAGTTGAATTATAAAGGTTTTTCCAATACTTAATGTAAGGGTATTAATGTCTTAAAGCTTATTCCTCATTAACCTTTAACTTTTACCCTAACCAGTTTTACTTTTACGGTGGGGCAGTAACTTCAAAATTTCACCATAATTTCATCTTTTACTCTTTTATTTTGATTTTTCTGTGGATGTACTTCTCTGAGTCTATTTTTAAACAAAACAAACCCCACTTAAAAATTCATTTTGTAGCTTGAGTTGTGCACATTTTATTCTGACTGTTCAAGATTGAAAGTTCATCTCAGGTCAGTGACTTGTCCACTTCACTGGGAGTTCCTCACATGAAATCTGACAAAAATATTTTATGGGAGTATTCCTCTATGTCTTAGCTTTCTAACAAACTTGGTCCCACTCAAAAATGTTATGTATAACTTGAGTTATGCACGTTTTATCACCCACTGCCCGGACAGAAACCCATCCAGGAACAGCAAACTTTGAAAATTCATATCTCTCTCGTTTTAAAGCCAAATCTCACATATTTTATATGTATAAAAAGCTCTTTGAGTCTATTTTCACAGAAAATTAGTTTCGTTCCATTTTGAGTTTTTTGGAGTGAGTTATACCATACGCTTTACAGACTGCTAGAATTCCAGATTAACTAGTTTTTAAGTTTTACATATCAATCTTGTGGAAATGTTGCTATACCACTTCAAATCACCATTTTTATGTATTATCTCATCATCATACTCAAAATTTTAGTCACCAAATCAGTATTTAAAACCAAGATAAAGCAAGATACATAAAACCATCATGCCACATATTCTCACTTCAAGGCAACATTTTTCAACAAGACAAGAAAGCTCATAGAGCAAGAAATGGTCATGAGACCTTGAAGCAAGTCCTAAAACCACCTAGCTATAAACAACTTAGGAGTTCTAGAGCTTGAAAAATATATGAGAAAGAAGAGTTAGAGTCACTACCAAATGTGTTCCTCTTGAAAGCTTGAAGGATGAAGATGGTTGGAGATGGCCTCCTTCTCCTTGAGCTTGATAGTGGGGCTTGTGTATGAGTGGCTTTGTTTCTCCAAGGACCAAAAATGGTAGTCCTTGAAGGGATGGTGATGGTGGTGATGGAAGATGAGGGTGATGATGGTAGAAAAGTGAGGACTTAGGGTAGAAAAACAAGAAGAACAAGAAGAAGAGTAGGAAGAGCAAAGAAAGGTTTAGAGAGAGGTGAGAGCTTTTTGTGTGTGTCTTTGTGAGAGGAGTGAAAAAATGAAATAAGGAGAGAGAAGAGGCTGAAGGTGGCGCACAAATGAGGGGGGAGATGATGTGATTTTTGCTTCTTACACAAGCTAGGGAGTGGGAAAAACCTTGGGGCAAAAGAGAGTGTTATGTTTCCTTTGAGTCTTGGCACTTGGGTAAAGGCTTGTAGTGCTTCTTTTCTAGTGGTTAAAAGCATGATCTATCCTAGGATTGGCATTAAATGGTTGTGATCACTTCAAGTGTCACAATCTTGATGGAGAAGAGTGGATCTTTTGTCATGACTCAAGGGATCTACTAACATGGACTCTTGATCTAGTGGTGTATGATAAGAAGGCAAATGGATGGTTGGATATGGCTCTTGCTTTGACCAAACTTTCAAATAATAATTAAAGGGAAGTTTCTACATCTTTATAATTGTTACAATTATCTAAATGTTAATTAATTCAATTGGTTTAAATTACACATTAGCACATTTTAATTGAGAAGGATTTTTCCTCATTAATTTTGTAAGAAGATGTGAAGGTTAATGTGATTAAGATGTGATACTTATATTAGGTTAGATCACCTTGATTTTTTTGTTCTAAATCATGGATTAATAAGGATTGGGCAATTAGGCTTTTAATTGTAACTTTTAATGCATTATGTCTCAATTGTTGACTTGCCTTTAATTTACTAAGCTCTTGCTCTCGAGATTAATCGATTAATTCTCAATTAATCGTTAACCCCTCTAATTAGCCTGGAATACCGAGCTAATTATCTTAGATAAAAATGGGGATGTTACAAGAGGGAGGCATAAACTAGTAGGGAGTAAGAGAGAAAAATCTAATTTAAGCATTGAAGAGGTAGTTGGCTTTGTGAGTTTTGATTGGTTGAAATTTTTTGGGTAAAGTTCAGCCATGTCTCCCTCTTTTGTGGCTAGATTATTCTCCATATTGCCTAAAAAGTGGAACTCGCTTCCATCTTATCTGAAATCGGAACTTGTCTCCATTCTGCTTAAAGTCGGAACTCATGTCCATTTTATTTGAACTTGGAGATCAATTCGGAGGTCAGAACTCGTATCCATCTTATTTGAAACTTGGAAATAAATTCGGAGATCGGAAATCATGTACATTTTATTTGAAGCTTGGAGATAAAGTCGAAGGTTGGAAATCGTGTACATTTTATTTGAAACTTGGAGATAAAGTCGGAGGTCAGAAATCATGGTGGATGTTACATGAGCTACTGCCATGGTGGAGGAAGAAGGCTAGGAGTTGGTTTTTGGCCTCCTTGCTTCCATAGTTTCAAGGTTTTCAAGGTAGGTAGCTCAAATCTTTAGTTATTTGTTGTGTTGTGTGAGTATATGGCTGTTGTAACATCCACCACGTGTTTCGATTTCCGACTTCATCTTCAAGCTCCAAATAAAATGGGTTATTTTCGATTTCCGACTTCGTCTTTAAGTTTCAAATTAAATGAAGTGGTTTTCGAGTTCCAACCTCCGACTTCGAGTTTCAAATATATTGTACATAATTTTCGACTTCTGACTTCATGGTTCAAAATAATGTGTACATGGTTTTCGACATCCGAGTTGATAGTTTAACAGAATGGTCACAAGTACCGACCTCCGGGTTGAATGTAACAAGTTTCGACCTTAGAGTTGAACTCAACTAGTGTAACACCCTAATAAACCCATACTACACTTAAGTCGTATTATGGCATTTTATTAGTTGTTACTTATGCTTGTGAAAAACTAAACTTCACTTGATATTAAGTTACGCGAAAAATATGGTAAGATCTTTTTTTTTTTTTTGAAATACGTCGTTGCTTAGCAACGTTTTGAAAAGTAAAGTCTTAACCGAGAAGATAGCTAGAGAAAGAGCGTGTCGTACAAAATATATACCCCAAAATCGTAAAACATGAGAAAGATAAATAAATAGTAATTCACAAATACATTGCATTAAATAACTAACCATTACATTCATATGGGTTCATAATATATATATATATACATATCAGCATTACATCAAAGGAGGCTCATGGTCGTGCCATGATCCAAATACTAGATACAAACTGAAATCGACATCGTTCGTCACAAGAGGAATGAATGAAGATGCAGAGCTACGGCGACTACAAGTCCACATTAGCATTGTCTGACATCCCACGTCATACGCCCGCTCACAGTGTCGGGGATCCATGCTCTGCTCCATCGGATGTGCCATCGAGATCTGGTGACGATACGGAAGAATAACTAGGGTGAGAAATGGAATTTCTCAGTAGGACTCGAACCCGACACGAAAGTGTCATCGTCATCGTCCCAGCCACTTCGGTTTTATTAATGAAAATAGTGAGCATGCATAAGGTTCGATTCTTGGATTTTTGAAATCATGAATATCCAAAGCGGATTCAATTTTAACATAATCTCTAATCAGTTACATCATAACATACATGGGCATAAGTATAATCATATAAAAATGCATGATTGTGCGATAAGTTTTTTCTTAACTTCTTCCCTTTCTAGGGTTTGGACCGAAGTCCCTTTTCTTTTCTTAACTTGACTTTATCTTTTCACCCACTAAATATAAGTGGTAATGAGCTCATATCGTGGCCGTCGCCACCATAGAATTTCGGTACTTACACTAGCTGGGTCATGCCATGCCTCATGTAAGACCTATCCCCTATACTCACACTAGCTGAGTCATGCCATGCCTCATGTGAGTCATGGGTGAGGGGAGCTTAAATTAGGTCACCTTTCCTTTTGAAGGATCATACCCTTAGTTCATCTTTTTCTTATTAAAGCTTATGATGCAAAGTTATTCTAATTCTCTTCCACATTTAGGCGTTACGTATCGCCGTCCCCAATTGTGGTTCCTTTATTAATCACCTCTGAGCGTTACGTATCGCCGTCCCAGGGTGTTCATGTTTATTAATCCTTTCATGTATAGCATTAAGCATCATGTCATCAACATATCATATGCATATCATCATCATTCATTATCATATCGTCATCATATCATTATCATTCTTATCATCATCGTATCACTATCATAATCATCATCATCATGTCATATCATCATCATCATGTCATCATCATATCATATCATCATCATGTCATTGTCATCATATTGACACATAGAGGCATACATTTCACACAAAGTCTTATGAGTTTACCTTAGTAAACTTGGGTACAAGCTTTTAATTGATTTGCTTCTTGCATAAATTCTTTTATTAGGCATAGGGCCAATTTCATCCATTATCCTTTTTGAAACTTTTAAGTTGAATTATAAAGGTTTTCCAATACTTAATATAAGGGTTTTAATGTCTTAAAGCTTATTTCTCATTAACCTTTAAAACTTACCATAACCAGTTTTTCTTTTACAGTGGGGCAGTAACTTCAAAAATTCACCATAATTTCATCTTTTACTCTTTTGTTTCGAATTTTGGTATGGTTATACTTCTCTGAGTCTATTTTTAAACAAAATAAGCCCCACTCAAAAATTCATTTTGTAGCTTGAGTTATGTACATTTTATTCTGACTGTTCGGACTTGAAAGTTCAACTCGGGTTAGTGGCTTGTCCACTTCACTGGGAGTTTCTCACATGGATTCTGACAAAACTGTTTTATGGGAGTGTTCCTCTATGTCTTAGATTTCTAAAAACCTTGGTCCCACTCAAAAATGTTATGTATAACTTGAGTTATGCCCATTTTATTACATACTGCCCGAACAGAAACTCATCTGGGGACAGCAGACTTTGAAAATTCATATCTCCCTCATTTTATATCCAAATTTCACGAATTTTATATGTGTGGAAATCTCTTTGAGTCTACTTTCGCAAAAAATTAGTTTCATTACATTTTGAGTTTTGTAGGACAATTTATACCGCACGCATTACAGGCTGTTAGAATTCCAGCTTAACTAGTTTTCATGTTTTACATAACAAATTTAAGAAGATATTGCTATACCACTTCAAATCACCATTTTTATGTTTTATCTCACCATCATATTCAAAGTTTTAACCATAAAATCAGTATTTTAAAACCAAATAAAGCAAGATACATAAAAAAAAAAAACCATCATACCACAAAATTTCATTTCAAAATAACATTTTCATCAGGGCAAGAAAACTCATAGAATAAGATATGGTCATGAGACCTTGAAGCAAGTTTCAAAACCATCTAGCTATGAAGAGCTTAGGAGTTCTAGAGCTTGAAAAATACATGGAGAAGAAGGGTAAGCGTCACTACCACAAGGATTCTCTTGAAAGCTTGGAGAATGAAAATGGTTGGAGATGGCCTCCTTCTCCTTGAGCTTGATATTGGGGCTTGTGTATGAGTGGCTTTGTTTCTCCAAGGACTAAAAATGGTAGTCCTTGAAGGGATTATGAGTGTGGTGATGGAGATGAGGTAGGAAGTAGTAAGAAGGTTGGAAGAAGAACAAGAAAGATGGGAAGAGCAAAAGAGTAGGATGAGACTTGGAGAGAGGAGAGAGCTTTTTTTGGTGTTTTAGTGAGAGGAATGGAAAATGAAATGAGTGAGAGAGAGGGGCTGAAGGTGGTGCATAATGAGGGGGGAGGGTGATGTGATTTTTGCTTCTTACACAAGCTAGGGAGTGAGAAAAACCTTGGGGCAAAAGAGAGAGTTGTGTTTCCTTTGAGTCTTGGTACTTGGGTAAAGACTTGTAGTATTTCTTTTCAAGTGGTTAAAAGCATGATCTATCCTAGGATTGGCATTGGATGATTGTGATCACTCCAAGTGTCACAATCTTGATGGAGGAGAGTAGATCTTTTGTCTTGACTCAAGGAATCTACTAACATGGACTCTTGATCTAGTGGTGTATGATGAGAAGGCAAATGGATGGTTGGATATGGCTCTTGCCTTGACCAAACTTTCCAACAATAATTAAAGGGAAGTTTTCTAAATTTTTATCATTGTTACAATTATCTAAATGCTAATCAATCCAATTGGTTTAATCACACATTAGCACATTTTCAATAAAAAAAAGGATTTTCCTCATTAATTATGTAAAGAAGAGGTAAGGGTTAATCTTCATGTAATTAAGATGTGATACTTATATGCTCTTAGTTAATTAGGTTAGACCACCTTGATTTTATGTTCTAAATCACCAATTAATAAGGATTGGGCAATTAGGCTTTTAATTGTAACTTTTAATGCATTGTGTTTCAATTGTTGACTTGACTTAATTCACTAAGCTCTTGCTCATCGAGATTAGCCGATTAATCCTCAGTTAATCGTTAATCTCTCTAATTAACCAGGATCACTGAGCTAATTAGCTTAGACAAAAATTGGGGATGTTACAACTAGAATGGACACGAGTTTAGATCTTTGAGTTGATCTCCAAGTTTGATCAAAATTTACACGAGTTCCGATCTCCTACTTTATTCCCAAGCTTCAAATAAAACGGGCATGATTTCCGATCTCTGAATTTATTTCCAAGTCTCAAATAAGGTGGGCACGAGTTCCAACATCCGACTACAGCTCCAAGTTCAAATAAAATGGTCGCGGGCTCCAACTTTACACAGAATAGATATGAGTTCTGATTTCAGATAGAATGGAAGCGAGTTCCACTTTTTAGGCCATGTGGAGAATAATTTAGCCACAAAAGAGGGAGACATGGCTGAACTTCAATCACAAAATTTCAACCAATCAAAACACACCAAGCCAACCACCTCTTAAATGCTTAAATCAAATTTTTATCTCTTATTCCCATACTGATTACGCCACTTTCTCTTCTGATTTCAGCCTTCTTCTTCTCTTCTCCGCTCAAGAAACTCTATCACTCCTTCAAGCTTAACAAGGTTCTATCAATTTAAACTTTAACACTTAGCTTAACACCTAGTAAAATCACACTCCAAAGAGGTAGAGGTTCAATTTAGTTCTTATTATCCTTTAATTGTAGATGATTTATGGCTGGTTTATCAAGTTTTTGGAGGGATTGAGATTAAATCTTGCATGGAACATAAGATAGAGAGCAAACTAGAAACTGAAAACCTAGGAGAACCTACGGCGGTCAGTACGGCAGAGTGTTCGGCTTCATCTACAGCTATTGAAACAAAATGAAACTAATTTTATGTGAAACTATACATTCAGGGCTTTCCATACATATATCATATAAGGCTATTGGGTTAGTATTGAGAGAGATATGAATTTTTGAAGTTTGACCTATTGAGAAGGGTGTAACTCACCCTACACAACTCCAAATTAAGTGAAACTGCCCTTGTTAGAAAGCTTACACATAGGGGAACATTCCATAATAACATTATGAGTTTGTTACGATCCTATTTGTTCCCAGTGGTTTGAGGAAGTTGCCCTATGTCCAAACTAGGCCAAAACGGGGTAGTTCAGGAAGGTCGAATTTCAGGACTTTTAACTAAAGCTCTACTAAAGCAAATGAAATGAAAATTGTTGAAAATGAAAGTTTGTCCTGTTAGCTTTCATATAAAACCAATTTTGTATGATTTAGACTTGTTTTTGATTTTTAGTAGATTTTTACTTTTAGGTGTGTAATTCTGGCCATCCACAGGGCAGGCCGGGTTAAAATGTAAATAACTTGAGTTATAGTTATCAAAACTAGATGGGACCAAAGAGGTTAGAAAATAGACACATAACACTTTGATATATCCAAAATTCAAGTCCAAATGAGTTAAAATGAATTTAAGGCTTAATTTCTAAAAACGGGTAGAGTTGAAGAATATGAGTAGGATTCCCAAAGTTAAAGGATTTGGCACTTTAATTCACATATGAGTTCAAGTAAAGCCTAAGTGTTGCAATTCCATGTTGGTGCTTGAAAGATTAATGCATTATATTTGATCTCTTACTATGACTGAGTGTTTGCTGAAACTGGCACTATTCATGGGGAAACGGACTCGATCCGTTATACTGCCGAATTTTCGGCAGAAGTCTATGAAACTATGAATGTTCATATTACAAGGAATTTACAATATGAACAGCTATATAATTATGAATATATTATGATGACATGATCATGAATCATTCTTATGAGCGCATGCATATCTGCATATGAATAAAGGAAGAATATATGAGATCCTTTCACTTGGAGGCAGTTATTTGGGCCTCTCCCTATGAAGGCAGTTAAAAGATATAATGAAGGTCCCATATTCCTAAAGGACGTGACATGACGATCACACTCTGATGGGGTATGATATGGCGATCGTACTCTGGAATATGGCATGATAAGTACCTCCTAAGGAATATGACATGACGATCACGCTCTGATGGGCTGTGACATGGCGATCATACTCTAGAGTGTAGCATGTAAAAATTCTATGATGAAAGGTACGATGATGAGTCCATATTCCAAAAGACGTGACATGATGATCATGCTCTGATGGGGTATGACATGGCGATCATACTGTGGAATGTGGCATAATGATTCCACACCCTAAGGGATGTGACATGGCGATCACACCTGATGGAGTATGACATAGCGATCATACTTTGGGACGTGGCAGGAAGAATATATTCCTAAGGAGTATGACATGGTGATCACACCCCGATGGAGTATGACATGGCAATCATACTCTGGAATATGTATGACGTAAAGGCATGTGCAGATATTATGTCTCCAGTATATTGATGCTGTTGTATTTTAATATGTTGCAGTTATTATTCATAGTATAATTCATAAATTTGTTTTGTATGGGCTCTCCCAAATGCCAAGTGTATGAGTAAAATGAACTTTGCTTTGGATAATATATTTTTTTCGAACTATAAAATTAAACAGTTTATATAACATGTTCACCTTTTTCATAATAAACTGAAGCAACTGGAGATGACTACGATGACAGTATGTATGATAGTTAATGAATACTACTGAGAATTTATAATTCTCACTCCTATATTTCCTTCCGTGTTATCTCCAAATAGTTCAAAAGTTCCGAAGGAGGTCCTCTGAGGTGGAGTTGACTAGTAACATTGAAGGTAGCCGAAAGTGGCTACCAGACAAGGTCCAATTAAGTGACAATAACAACTCCAGAGTGTGGTACTATGACTTAAGCATAGTACTGCATTTCGGGAGGATGTTACAGCTATTGTGTGCTCCTTATGCTATGCTGGTCCATGCTTATATGCTTCTGTTATGATGTTTTTCTTATGAATCGAAATGACGAAATTTAGTTTAAGTTGAGAGATTTATCAAACACTAAAAAAGGAGCTAAGCAGAATCTGCTTTTGTGAGAAAACCCTACGACGTCCATACCGGTGGAGTGTATGGCTCTGTGCACAACCATAGAAAGTGGATGAAATAATTTTATATGAAACTAGACATTTAGGGGTTTCCAATGATATAGATTATAAGGTCATTAGATTAGTATTGAAAGAGATATAAATTTTTGAAGTTTACCTAGGAATCCTATATTCTGTTCTAGGCAATACTGGTTGTGAAGGGTATAACTCAACCTATGCAACTCGAAATTTAGTGAAACCAATTTTAATAGGAAGCTAACACATAGAAAAATATCCCATAAAAATTTCAGATTTAGATTCCAACTGAGATGCTACTAGTAAATCCACAAATTTGACCTACGGTCCTATTCAGGGGAAACCGGGCAGTGCAGGATACCCAAATTCAAGAGCTCATAATTCGAGTTCTACTTACTCAAATGAGATGGAACTTGTTGCAAATGAAAATTTGATCAGTTAGCTTTAAAAAAATATAGGTTTCATATAGTTTCAGCTATTTTCTATTTTTGGTGAATTTTTACTTTCTAGGACTCAAATCTGTCTAGTTTCGGACAAGCCTAGGTAAATCTTCAATAACTTGAGTTATATGTATCAAAACTTAATGGGACTAAAGAGGTTAGAAATTAGACAAAAATAATATTCAAGTATTAGTGTACATAAATCTTCAATAATATTCGGGCAAAATTGAATAGAATTGGCAAAAATGACTAAATTGATGGTTTCACAAGTATTAGTGTATATATAAGGTTTGGGTTGAAAGTTGCAAATTTTACATTGATACTAAAGGATTGATATGTTATATTGATTATGCTGTTGTGACTGATTTGTCTGTGAGAAGCTAGCACTATTCATGGGGAAGCAAACCTAATCCATTATGCTGCCGAAATTTCGGCAAAAATATGTGAATTATATGAATATTATAAACATTTATATGTTATGCTGATAAGATTCATGTATGCAAGAATGATTTAAGTATGATATGAAGTATATGAATGAATATATAGCATATGCATGTATAATCATGTCCAAAGAAGGATAAAAATTATGAGAACTTGCAAGAAAGATGTACCAAGCTACCACGTGAGGCATGGCATAGACCTAGCTAGTGTGTGCCAGAGCGATACGGTTCAAGACTTGGGCCAGTCCCTGAATAGATTTAAGGGGAATAAGTTGATGGGAGCATCGGGGAAAGTAAACCCGGCAATCCTATATAGGAACGAGCTCGATCCTGAAAAGGAGGCTATTACCTAGAGGTGAGAAAGGCCATTCACCTCCAGGGGACCAAGTATAAAAGAGCAAGATCAAGTTGCAAGTCAAAGAAAGAGATGAATTAAGTCAAGTGCACTTACATACAGTCAAGTACAAGCACCTACATGTGCATCTCTAATTCAAGTACAAGCACCTTGACTCGAGTGCCGAGCTCGATCAAATTACAATAAAAACCGAATTACACTAAACTCGTAGCAAGGGTGCAACCCGAGTCGCTTCCCAGTGATGACAATGTTATATGATTAGGAATTTGGGGGGGGGTTAGGAATTTAAAATACTGAAATGAATATAAAAGAAATGAATAGAATTTGGAACATCCAATCCAAGAACCAAGAAAGACAGTGGCTAATCTATCATCGGATTCTAAAAATAATCATTCAAATCAAATCAGTGACTGACATCACACCCGAAAGAAACCTCTGTTCGGATACAACATTGCACATGAAAACCTTCATGCATTCAATTAACAGATAAATGATTAAATTCAGAAATCTCTAGAACATAACCAATTCATGTTAATTTTCAAGCACCAATGTAATCAATCATCAAATTCAAACCTGAAAATGATTCTACTCATGCAATTGCATTACACATTAATCAATCAAGCAATATGCAAGCAAGTAAGTAAGCAATCAATTATAATCCACCACAATTCCGAATCAAAAACCTTCAAATCCGAAATTGGATTAATCACAATGAAAGAAAAGGGAGTAGAAAACCGATTTGATTTGATGAAGTTTGGTTGCGCAAATCCTCAAGATAGCCAATGCTCCTTTGAATCCTTGGATTAGATGGAAGCTTACTCCTCCATGAATTGAGGAAAACGAGTTGTTAAGGTGGGGGGGGGGGAATGAGAGAAGAGAGGAGAAGAAGAACCAGAAAACCAAAAATTGCTATTCAAAATCTGTCCCCCAAGTTACAAGTTCGGCCCTTTTCAGAAACCGGCCAAAATCCAAATCAAAACCGCCTAAACTTATTAAATTGTAATTACTACATTAATCCTCTCTCTCTCCTTTGAATCTGGACATCTTATTTGCTAAAATCCGAATTATAGAAAGAAAGTTACACTAAAAACATGAAATCATTATAACTAATTCCGTGAGTAATGTTCTTCAACCATTTTGGCTATCAAAACGATTCCGTTTGGATTTCCACTCTGAAGAAGAATTGTAACCTTGGATGTCAGCTTCAAAATGGCACTAGAACGGGCTCAATCGGACATCTGTAGACTGAGATATGGCCCAAATACCGCACCCTGCTCAGAATCCGCGGCTGCACCACTTCAGTTCACTTCTAGGCCCAATTTCAGCTTCTTAACACCAGAATTGGCCTCTGACCTCTTCATATAACTTGTAGGCCTATCTCTCAGCTTTTCTACAAATCAAGAATCACAATAAAATGAGCTTTACAACTCAAGATATAACCCAAAAACTAAACAGTGTCAGAATTCACCTAATGTTGGAACATTTAACTCAAACCCAAACAAAATCCAAACAATACAAAATGGTCCAATTCAAAACAATTAGGCACAAGAGAGAATTAATGAGCTAGGAATGAGGGAAAATAAGTATCTAAAAATCCAATTGATCAAATTCCCCCACACTTAACTCTTGCATGTCCTCATGCAAGATTTAACTAAGGATATAGAGACATGCAACCTAAAAATCATGGAATAATCCACAATGAACAAGCAAATTCTCCAATGGATCATCAAAAGTGCCAAACTTAGGAACATAAGAGCATACAAGGCATCAAGAGTTTCCAACAATCAAATCATTCAACACTCCATCTCTCAAAAATGCAAGTTAAGCAATATCCTTCAAAATGCAAATAGATCAAGCATGGAAAGGTTAACAAGATGGTGTTTAAATCTCCCAACTCTCAAGTGTATGGGCAAAAGTGTTTCACTCAAGTCACCTCAATAGACAATGCATTACCATAAGCTTGTTAATCTTCTACTTCTCCACTACTCACAATCATATGCAAACACAAATCAAGAGGACTTTATTCAAGGTTGTAATGGGGCTAAGGTAAGGGTAGGAAAATATTAGGATATGACAAAGTACAACCTAAGAGAATAGAAGTGACATTGGTCATTAGACAAATCAAGACATCACACACTTACTCTCTTTGAACTTTTTTCTTTTTTTTTCTTTTACCAAGATTCTCCATTTTATTTTATGTTGTTTTTTTTTTCTTTCTTTTTTTTTTCGCTTTCCTTGCATCCTTTCAAACCCCTACACTTGAAATGCAACAATAATGATGAAGCCAATGCACTTTCTATTCCCTAAGGTTAGGTATAACATGGTTTTCCACTTAAAGCTTATAATGTGCTAGAAACCAAGAAATGGTTAATAAGGCTCAAAGGGGCTAAACAAGGGGCAAAATGCAAGGTCGGCTATATGGCCAAGTGGTTAAAATCAAAGAAATGCCTCTATCATGTTCATGAATGCATATGAAAAAATTTAGCCTCAAAGAAGAATCAAAGCAAGTTCTAGAATAACAAAATCTATGAGGGAAAACACACAAGAAAGAAAAGAATGGCATGAAGTGCTACCATCCAAAATAAGGCTCAAAAGCTCACAAAGATAAAGTCCAACATACTCAATCATTGCAAATCAAGATCAACCACCCAACTCACACATATCAAGAGGGGATGGAAAAATGAAATCATGTTGGAACCCTATCCTCCCTATAGCCTAATGCCTTAACTCAGCAACTTTCAATTCAACAATGGAGAACCAAAGTAAAACAAAGCAGAATTTTTTTTTTTTTTTAAGCAAAAATGAAGTAAAAACAACCATGAAACAAATCTATAATGCAAGACTAATTACCAAACAACACAACCTACAACCTATGTCGAAACCACTTCCCCATACTTCAACTTTACATTGTCCTCAATGTAATACACACAATGGAAATGCAAGCCAAGTAAAATGTGGTAAGGGAAAGAAAAGAGAAACTCCCCTATCAAGTGTAAGTGGCCGCTAGCAAGCGGACCTCCTCAATGGTCTCCAAAGATGTGTCTTTATGAAATGGCTTTAGGTGGTTGCCATTCACCGTGAAAGCTTTATCAGTCCCAGGCTCCAAAATCTGCACAGCACCATATGGAAAAATCTTAGTCACTATGTAAGGACCAAGCCACCTAAAATGAAGCTTACCAGCAAAGAGCTTGAGGCGAGAATTGTAGAGAAGCACTTTCTTGCCAATGGAGAACTCCTTCCGCAGTAACTTCTTATCATGAATGAGTTTTGTCTTCTCCTTGTACATGTGGGAGTTCTCATAGGCTTCCAACTAGATCTCTTCCAACTCCTGAAGTTGGAACTTCCTATGAAGTCTGGACTGGCTCATATCAAGGTTGTAGTTCTTGACTGCCCAATATGCTTTGCGCTCAATTTCCACTAGAAGGTGGCATGCATTACCAAAGACAATCCTATAAAGGGACATCCCCAAAGGAGTCTTATAGGCAGTGCGGTAAGCCCATAATGCATCCTCCAGCCTCTTGCTCCAATCCTTCCTACTGGGCTGCACTGTTTTCTCCAAAATCTGCTTCAACTCCCTATTTGATACCTCTGCCTGTCCATTAGTCCGCGGATGGTATGGAGTTGAGACCTTGTGGGTGACACCATATTTCTTCAATAGAGTTGCCATGTTCTAGCATGTAAATGGCTCCCCTGATCACTGATGATTGCTCTAGGCACTCCAAACCTGCAAAAAATGTGTGATCTGACAAAATCTACAACAACATGAGAATCATCAGTCCGAGTGGCCTTGGCCTCCACCCACTTGGAGACATAATCAATAGCCAGCAGAATATAAACAAAACCAAATGAGACAGGAAATGGACCCATAAAGTCAATACCCCACACATCAAATATCTCACAAAATAATAATGGTTGTTGAGGCATCTCATTCCTACAGGAAATAGTACCTGTCTTTTGACACTGTTCACAATTCTTACAATAAGTGCAAGAATCACGAAATAATGTGGGCCAATAAAAACCTGCATCTAAGACCTTCCTAGCAGTGCGTTGTGGTCCAAAGTGACCACCACAAGCAAGTGTGTGACAGAAATGCAAAATGGAAGGAATCTCAAGCTCATGCACATAGCGCCTAATAATCTTATCACTACACATGCACCACAAATAAGGATCATCCCAGACATAATATTTAGCCTCACTCTTAAGTTTGTCTATTTGATGCTTTTTAAAGTAGGTAGGCAATTCAGAAGCAACTAGATAGTTAACCAAATCAGCATACCATGGATCCTTACCTCGTAACTCTAAAAGTTGCTCATCTGGAAAGGTCTCACGGATAGGTAGAGGCTCCAAGGTCTGTGAAATGCGACTCAAGTGGTCTGCTACCAGGTTCTCAGCTCCACTCTTGTCCCTGATCTTAATATCAAATTCTTGCAACAGCAACATCCACCTGATGAGTCTGGGCTTTGCATCCGGCTTCTTCAGTAAGAACTTCAAGGCTGCATGATCAGAAAAAATAGTTACTTTAGTTCCTAACAGATAAGCACGAAATTTATCTAAAGGAAAAATAATGGCTTAAAGCTCCTTCTCTGTGGTGGTGTAATTAGCCTGTGCAGAGTCTAGGGTTCGGGAGGCATATGCTATGACATGGGAATCTTCCCAACCCTCTGGGAAAGAACAGCTCCAACTACAAGGTTTGATGCATCACACATCAGCTCAAATGGGTATTCCCAGTCCGGCGGCTGAAGAACAGGAGCAGAAATCAAGTGCCGCTTCAACTGGTCAAAAGCTCTCCTGCAGTTATCATCGAACTGGAAGTCTATATCCTTTTGTAGCAACTTGGAAAGTGGAAGGGCAATTTTGCTGAAGTCCTGGATAAATCGCCTATAAAAACCTGCATGTCCAAGAAAAGAACGTACTTCCCGCACACATGTGGGGTAAGGTAAAGAAGCAATAATATCAATCTTGGACCTATCAATAGCAATACCCTCACTAGAAATCACATGTCCTAAGACTACACCTTGCTTAACCATAAAATGACATTTCTCATAATTCAAAACAAGGTGAGACTCAACACATCTATGTAATACCCTGGCTAGGCTATCCAAGCATGCATCAAATGAAGTGCCATAAATAGTAAAATCATCCATAAAGACTTCCATACAATTCTCTAGAAAATCAGAAAAAATACTCACCATGCACTTCTGAAATGTACCTGGGGTGTTGCATAAACCAAAAGGCATCCTTCGGTATGCAAATGTGCCAAATGGCCATGTGAAGGTGGTCTTCTCCTTATCTTCTGGTGCAATATGGATTTGAAAATAGTCAGAAAACCCATCAAGAAAATAGTAGTGTGACTTACCTGCCAATCTCTCTAGCATCTGATCAATGAAGGGTAATGGGAAGTGGTCCTTCCTGGTGGCTTGGTTCAATTTCCTATAATCTATGTGTAACACCCTAATAAATCCATACTACGCTTAAGTCGTATTACGGCGTTTTATTAGTTGTTACTTATGCTCGTGGAAAACTAAACTTCACTTGAAATTAAATTATGCGAAAAATACGGTAAAATTTTTTCTTTTGAAATACGTCGTCACTTTTGGAAAGTAAAGCTTTGCGCGAGAAGATAGCACTAAACAAGCGTATCGCAAAGATTTCAGTATAAATTGAAAGAACAAGGGATAAATTAAAATACCATGCATTCAAATTACTACAACAACCACATAAATATAATTAGTCTCATAATATCCAACAAATACATAAAAAAGGAACTCATGGTCAAGCCATGGCCCAAAATCAAAGGTACACAAGTCTGACAAAGTCCAATACAAAAGGAAATATAACAGATAAGGAGCAATAAATGGAATAGGCCCACGTAGACATAAGCTGACTTCTCTGTCCTTTCCACGCCCTTCAAACGGATGGACTCAGGTTCTCGAGTGTCTGGGCCCCCTCGCTCCTCGGCCTCGGGGAACACGAGGAGTGCGGATGATGCGAGGGTGCCTACTGATCACCTCGACGTGACGAAAACGACGACCCGGGGTATGGCTGGCCACAGAAGAACGTGCCTCGGAAGGGTCCTCCTCGGACTCGGCAAGGTGATACTCGAGGAACGGCAGCAAAGCGGCCCTAGGAGTGGCCATCGAGCTCACCACTATCACAGGGATCTCCGGCGGGGGTGCGAACTTGGTTGCGGGCAAACCCGGCAACATCGGCTCCATCTCGATGTCGGGCAATGGCTCGGGCGGAAAATCCCAAGGACCTAGGGGCTGTCCAAGGAAAGCTGAAGAGACGCTTCATCGGGCAGTGTTTCCGCTCCTCTTCCTCAAAAATTCGACCCAGATAAAAATATGTGCGGACTATTGTGGTGGTCGTGGCCACAATAGCGTGAGTATCCCCATCGTACGCCTACTCATGGTGGGGATGGTCCATGCTCCACTCCACGGGGTGAGCCATGAGTATCTAGTGACGAGACGGAAAAACAACTAGGGTGAGAAATAAGATTTCTCAGTAGGACTCGACCCTAACACGTAAGTGTCATCGTCATCGTCCCAGCCACTTCGATTTTATAAATAAAAATAGTGAGCATACATCAAATTCAATTCTTAGATTTTCGAAAACATGAGTATCCGAAGCGGATTCAATTTTTAACATACCTTCTAATCATTTGTATCATAATAACCATAAGCACAAGTGTAATCGTATAAAACATGCATGTCCACGCTAGAAGATTCTCTTAACTTCTTCCCTTTTAGGGTTTTGGACCGAAGTCCCTTTTCTTTTCTTAACTTGACTTTATCTTTTCACCCACTAAACATAAGTGGTAATGAGCTCATACCGTGGCTGTCGCCACCATAGAATTTTGGTACTTACACTAGCTGGGTCATGCCATGCCTCATGTGAGTCGTGGGTGAGGGGAGCTTAAATTAGGTTGCCTTCCCTTTTGAAGGATCACTTACTTGAATTAAATTTCTTCTTATTTAACCATTATGATGCAAAATATTTCTAAGTCCATAATTCTTACAAAATTTCGGCAGCATAACGGCTAGACCGAAGCTTCCCAAAATTTTGCCAAACAGAGAAACCAATATCATAGTATCATCAAGCATCATATCATATCATCATTATCATATCATCATCATCATACCATCATCATGATCATCATCATAACATCATCATATCATCATGCTTACACATAAATATAGGCATATTCTCAAGCAACATTTTATGAGCTTAGCTTAATGAATTGGGTGCAAGCTTTTAATTGAGATTATTTCTTGTGTAAACTTCTTTTATTGGGCATAATGCCAATTTCATCTATTATCCCTTTTGACACTTTTAAGTTGAATTATGAAGGTTTTTCCAATGCTTAATATAAGGGTATTAATGTCTTAAAGCTTATTTCTCCTTATTCTTTAACTTTTACCATAACTAGTTTTACTCTTTTATTTCGAATTTTTGTGTGGATGTACTTCTCTGAGTCTATTTTTAAACAAAACAAACCCCACTTAAAAATTCATTTTGTAGCTTGAGTTATGCACATTTTATTCTGACTGTTCAGGATTGAAAGTTCATCTCGGGTCAGTGTATTGTCCACTTCACTGCAAGTTCCTCACATGGAATCTGACAAAACTGTTTTATGGGGTTGTTCTTCTATGTCTTAGCTTTCTAACAAACTTGGTCCCACTCAAAAATGTTATGTATAACTTGAGTTATGCATGTTTTATTACCTACTGCCCGGACAGAAACTCATCCAGGAACAGCAAACTTTGAAAAATCATATCTCTCTCGTTTTAAGGCCAAATCTCACATATTTTATATGTATGAAAAGCTCTTTGAGTCTACTTTCACAGAAAATTAGTTTCGTTGCATTTTGAGTTCTGCAGCAATAAATATACCGCACGCTTTACAGACTGCTAGAATTCCAGATTTACTAGTTTTTAAGTTTTTCACTTCAAGCTTATGGAGAAATTGTTATATCACTTCAAATCACCATTTTCATGTTTTAACTCATCATCATACTCAAAGTTTTAGTCACCAAATTAGTATTTTTAACCAAACTCAAGCAAGATACATAAATCCATCATGCCACATATTCTCACTTTAAAAAAAAACAACACTCTCAACAAGACAAGAAAACTCATAGGGCAAGAAATGGTCATAAGACCTTGAAGCAAGTCCTAAAACCACCTAGCTATAAAGAGCTTAGGAGATTCTAGAGCTTGAAAAATACATGAGAAAGAAGAGTTAGAATCACTACCCAAAGTGTTTCTCTTGGAAGTTTGAAAAATGAAGTGGTTGGAGATGGCCTCTTTCTCCTTGAGCTTGATATTGGGGCTAGGTGAGTGTTTGTTTTGTTTCTCCAAGAACCAAAGAGGGTGGTCCTTGAAGGGCTTGTGAGAATGGTAAATGGAGATGAGTAGGAAGTAGTATGAGGGTTGGAAGAAAAACAATGAAGCTTGGAAGAAGAAGAGAGTATGAGACTTGGAGAGAGGAGAGAGCTTTGTGTTTCTTTGAGAGAGGAAATGAAAAATGGAATGAGGAGAGAGGGGGGCTGATGGGTGGCGCAAAAATGAGAGAGGGAGTGAGGTGACTTTGCTTCTTACAACAAGCAAGTGAGTGGGAAAAACCTTGGGGCAAAAGGGAGTGTTGTGTTTCCTTTGAGTCTTGGCACTTGGGTAAGGACTTGTAGGTGTTTTTGTCAAGTGGTTAAAAGCATGAGCTCTCTTAGGATTTGGCATTGGATGGCTAGGATCACACCAAGTGTCATTATCTTGATGAAGCAGAGTACAACTCTTGTCATGACTTAAGGGATCTACTAATATGGACTCTTGATCTTGTGGTGTATGATGAGAAAGTAAATAGATGGTTGGATATGGCTCTTACTTTGACCAAACTTTCAAACCATAATTAAAGGGAAGTTTCTACATCTTTATAATTGTTACAATTATCCAAATGTTAATTAATTGGATTAGTTAAATTGCTCTTTAACCGATTTCGGTTAATTACATCTTTAAGACATTTTTCCTCTTAAAAGAATTGATCTTATGAATTATGTAATTAGGGTTTAGAATTAATCTATCTCAATTGGTAAGGTAGAACAATTGTCTTGTACTTAATTAATAAGATTGGATTAGCTTAATTACATTTCTAGGTTACGAATTAATGAGGTTCGAATAATTAGGTTTTAATTAAACCATTTAGTGCATTATGATTCAATTATTGACTTGACTCAATTCACTAAGCTCTTGCTCATTGAGGTTAGCCGATTAGTCCTCAGTTAATCGTTAACCTCTCTAATTAGCCAGAATCACTGAGCTAATTAGCTTAGACAAAAATTGGGGATGTTACACTATGCAGACTCTCTAGCTGTTCTGCACTCTTGTAGGAACCAGCTCCTCCTTTGAGTTCTTCACTACTGTTAGTCCAGTCTTCTTTGGAACCACTTGCACCGGGCTCACCCACTTGCTGTCTGAAATTGGATAAATAATTCCTGCAGCCAGCAATTTGCTCACTTCTTTCTTCACCACATCCAAGATAAGCGGGTTGAGCCTTCTCTAAGGTTGCCTGACTGGTTTCACTCCCTCCTCTAACTGAATTCTGTGCATGCATGTAGAGGGGCTAATCCTGTGTATGTTCGCCAATGTCCAAATTTATAGCTTTCATGTTCTACCTCAGGATGTTCAGCAACTTCTTTTCTTGCTCTGGTTGCAGATCTTTGGCTATGATGACTGGTAACTTCTCATTTGGTGCCAGAAATGCATACTTCAAATTTTCTGGCAATGGCTTCAATTCCAAGGTAGGTGGCTCTATGATAGAAAGTGCTAATCTTGGAGTTGCTTCTGATGGTTTAGGTTCAGCACCTGCAATCTGTGAAAAATTCTGCACAATAGCATCATCATATCCTATGGAAGCTAAAATAGAATCAGCAGAGTCAAACTGATGTATAGAATTCAAAATCACAGAATCTGAAAATTCAAAATTTAAAATTTGCACATCAACATTAGAATCATAGAAAATGCACTTGCAAAGAAATAGAATTTTCAGCAGCAGAAATTTCTATAAATGTAGAATTTATGCAACCAGAAATTGAAGTAGCAGAATGTGCAGAAAATGGTAATGTGGAACTTACAGAAATAGCGCATGTAACGTAATCAATAGATACAAAGATGTGCGCAACAGAATTTTGCAAACTGCACTTGCGCAACTAGAGTGAACGAGTAGAATTGCTAGAAACAGATGTCAGAGCGTAAATTAAATCAAGTGGAAACAGAATTTTACGCAAGAAAATAATGTGACAAAGAAATGTAAGTTTCAGATTTGCAATTAATGCCAGAAACAAAATTTTCGTAATTAACAAAGCAGAATGTAATCAGATTCATCAGAAAAATTTTGAATAGCAAAAAAAATATGAATAGCAGTAGAATTTGCACAATTAGAAACAAAATTTTTAGCAGAAACAGCAATAGAATTTTCAAAATGTGCAGAAATTAAATCAATCATAAACAAAGACATTCAAGAGAAACAAATGTAAATAGCAGATTCAGAAACAGCATATTTAGAGATAGCACAAATAGCATTTTTAGCTTGTAAGCATGCAGCAAATTCAGCATAAACAGCACAAATAGCACATGAGTCATTACTACCATCACAATCACATTCAACACAATATAATTCAGCCAACATGTTCTCATGCACTTCATCAACCAATGAATCAATAATGTCTATATGAAAAATAGAATGCTCTTCCAGTGGGTATCTCATGGCATCAAACAGATTAAATTGCACTTTACTATCTCCAAATTCCATGGATAATGTACCAGAATGCACATCAATCTTAGTCTTAGCAGTTTTCAAAAATGGCCTACCTAAGATTAATGTTGGTTGATTAGCATGCAATTCATCCTCCATATTTAGCACATAGAAATCAGCAAGAAAAATAAGGTCATTTACTCTTACCAACACATCTTCTAAAACTCCCTCAGGGTGAGTTGTGCTTCGGTTGGCAAGTTGGATGACCACTCCTGTTGGCTTGAGCTCTCCAATGCACAAAGACTGGTAAATTGATTTTGGCATGACATTTATTGAAGCTCCAAGATCCAACATAGCTTGACTAAACTGCTTACTTCTTATGATGCATGGAATGGTAAAAGTCCCCTGATCCTTGCATTTCGGAGGAATATTTGGCTGAATGATTGCAGAAATATTTCTACCCATGCTCACCTTCTCATTTCCCTTCAGCCTCCTTCTATGAGTGCACAAATCCTTGAGAAATTTGGCATACTTTGGAATCTGTTTGATGGCTTCTAAGAGTGAAATATTGACCTCCACTTTTCTGAATGTGTCCATGATCTCCTTATCCAATTCAGCTTCTGCCCGCTTCTTGTTTTGTGTCACTCTGTTGGAGAAAGGCAGTGGAACAATTTGTTCAAGTTACTTGCTACTGCTACTGCTTGGTTCTGCCCCATTTGTCTTTATTTCTGCAGAATTAGATTTTTCTGCTACCACCTTTGGTTATTCTGCAGAATCTGCAACATCAGGGACCTTAAGCTGCTTGCTGCTTCTCAAAGTAATGGAACTCACATTCTTTGGGTTGCTCACGGATTAGGAGGGAAGGTTGCCAAAGCCTTGAGACTTCATCTCATTTACTGTTGTAGCCAATTGAACAATCTATGTTTGCAGATTCTGAATGCTGGCTTCTGTTCGTTGCTAAAATTGAACACTACTGGTTGCCATCTGCTTCACCAATTCTGCCAAGCTTGGTTCTGAGTTGCTTTGTGGTTTATTTTGCTGAGCCTGGTTCTGATATTGTCCTAAGCTCGGTCTAGCAGAATTTTGCTTAAACTGAGGTTGCTAAAACTGATTGAAGTTGTTGCCATACCTCGGATTCGGGTGATCTCTCCAGCCAAGACTATATGTGTTGGTGAATGAATCATAACTCTTCTGCTGCTGCTACTGCTGATAAGGCCTACCAGGAAAAATTCCTGCAATAGTTTCATTGCTCTCCTGTAGATGCCGACATTGATCTGTTGGATGTCCTGGTATAGAGTAAATGCCACAAATCATAGCTACTGGTTGCTGGGGCTGCTAGTCAAGTGCCAATTGCCTTACCAAGGTTGTCAACTCATCTATGCGGTTCTCCATCCTCTGCTAGTTTGTATCAGAGGTATGCACTTCATTCACTCCTCTTTTTGACACTATGGCTCGGGCACTAAATTGTTGTGCATTGGCAGCCATGTTTGCGATTAATTCACGAGTCAGAAAGGTGTGTTTTATCTACCAAAGCCCTCCGTATAAAGATCAACCATACTTCTGTCCATTGGCATGAGACCATAAAAATACTGAATGAGAAGTTGGTCACTAATCTGATGGTGTGGATAGCTTGCACACAATTTCTTGAACCTCTCCCAATACTCATGCAATGTCTCTCCACTAATCTGCCTTATGCCACAAATTTCTTTTCTGATGGAAGCAGCTCTTGAGGCAGGGAAGAATTTCTCCAAGAACATCCTCTTCATGTCTTGCCAGCTCATGATGGAACCTGGATGCAAGTAGTACAACCAATCCTTGGCAGATCCATCCAGAGAAAAAGGAAATACCCTCAGCTTGATGTGATCTTCCTCCACTCCATATGGCTTCATGGTTGAGCACACTACATGGAACTCCTTCAAGTGCTTGTGAGGGTCTTCTCCAGCTAAGCCATGAAACTTAGGTAGCAGATGTATTAGTCCTAATTTTAGCTCGAAGTCTGCATCCAAATTCGGGTACTGGATGGCCAAAGCTTGATAGTTGACATCAGGTGCTGCAAGTTCCTTCAAGGTTCTATTAGCCATGCTTCCTGAAAAATCAGAATTGTCAACAAAGTTAGGAATAGAATCAAAAACAGAATTGTTAGCAGAACTAGTCTCAAATAACCTCCTCTTAGTTCTTCTAATTTGTCTAAGAGTCCTCTCTAATTCAGGATCAAACTCAACTAAATTAGAAGTTGGATCAGACTTAGTCATGCACTAACAAAATAACAAACAGAACCATATGCTCAAAGCACTAAAACATGCACACAAACACTCAAAATAATCAAAATAAATATAAAAAACTACCAAATAATTTTTAAAAATTATTGGACCACCACACCTAAAAAATTTTGCCCTCAAGGAATAAGAAAATGCAAAACAAAAATCTTAAAAAATTAAAAAAAGTGGTCTAAACAAAGGAATTTGGCTTAAAAATAAAAAGTCAATAGTGTTGCTTTGATCTTGATCAGAAGACCATTTTCCTTCAACTGACCAATTTTTAAGTCAATCGGAGCACAAAATCTTTTACAAAAATACCCGTTACGTCCCTAAAAAATACCGAAAAGATCAAAAAATCTCTAAAAACCTATCTAAATGATGGAATTTGACAAAAATAGGGGGGGCTCAATCCTTGAAGGATTGAGTTTTTCTCATAATGATGTTTTGCTATGGAACCAAGTCCCTTGAAATCAACTGAAAAGAGTTAGTCTTCAAAAACCGTAAAACCGAACTACTAACTATAAATTAAAACTAACAACTTAACCAAACACTCATCAAAACAGAATATGCAATGATATAAACACATATTAACACAACCAAATAACATCAATCATCCCCGGCAACGGTGCCAAAATTTGACTCGAGTGCCGAGCTCGATCAAATTACAATAAAAACCAAATTACACTAAACTCGTAGCAAGGGTGCAACCCAAGTCGCTTCCCAACGATGACAATGTTATATGATCAAGAAATTGGGGGGGTTTAGGAATTTAAAATACTGAAATGAATATAAAAGAAATGAACAGAATTTGGAACATCCAATCCAAGAACCAAGAAAGACAGTGGCTAATTTATCATCGGATTCTAAAAATAATCATTCAAATCAAATCAGTGACTGACATCAAACCCGAAAGAAACCTCTGTTCGGATACGACATTGCACACGAAAACCTTCATGCATTCAATTCACAAATAAATGATTAAATTCAGAAACCTCTAGAACCTAACCAATTCATGTTAATTTTCAAGCACCAATGTAATCAATCATCAAATTCAAACCTGAAAATGATTCTACTCACGCAATTGCATTACACATTAATCAATCAAGCAATATGCAAGCAAGTAAGTAAGCAATCAATTATAATTCGCCACAATTCCAAATCAAAAACCTTCAAATCCGAAATTGGATTAATCACAATGAAAGCAAAGGGAGTAGAAAATCGATTTGATTTGATGAAGTTTGGTTGCGCAAATCCTCAAGATAGCCAATGCTCCTTTGAATCCTTGGATTAGATGGAAGCTTACTCCTCCATGAATGGAGGAAGATGAGTTGTTAAGGTGGGGGGGAATAAGAGAAGAGAGGAGAAGAAGAACCAGAAAACCCAAAATTGCTATTTAAAATCTGTCCCCCAAGTTACAAGTTCGGCCCTTTTCAGAAACCGGCCAAAATCCAAATCAAAACTACCTAAACTTATTAAATTGTAATTACTACATTAATCCTCTCTCTCTCCTTTGAATCTGGACATCTTATTTGCTAAAATCCGAATTATAGAAAGAAAGTTACACTAAAAACATGAAATTATTATAACTAATTCCATGAGTAATGTTCTTCTACCGTTTTGGCTATCAAAACGATTCTGTTTGGATTTCCACTCTGAAGAAGAATTGTAGCCTTGGATGTCAGCTTCAAAATGGCACTAGAACGAGCTCAATCAGACATCCGCCGACCGAGATATGGCCCAAATACAGCACCATGCTCAGAATCCACGGCTGCACCACTTCAGTTCACTTCTAGGCCCAATTTCAGCTTCTTAACACCAGAATTGGCCTCTGACCTCTCATATAACTTGTAGGCCTATCTCTCAGCTTTTCTACAAATCAAGAATCACAATAAAATGAGCTCTACAACTCAAGATATAACCCAAAAACCAAACAGTGTCAAAATTCACCTAATGCTGAAACATTTAACTCAAACCCAAACAAAATCCAAACAATACAAAATGGTCCAATTCAAAACAATTAGGCACAAGAGAGAATTAATGAGCTAGGAATGAGGGAAAATAAGTATATAAAAATCCAATTGATCACACCTACATGTGCATCTCTAATTATCTCATTATGTGATAATGTTATTATGATGCTTATTGAAGTATACTACACTATTCGTGTTTTTATGTCTATCATATAATATGCCAAGTGGTTGTTAAAATATAACCCGTTTCGAGCAATATGTTTCAACTTAAAATTGAACCACTCTTTGTGTATATGTGCTCATATTTTCATAAAAAGCCGAAGTGGCTGGAATGTTTATGATGACACTGTAAGAATGATGGTTCGAGTTTACCTACTGAGAACCTTAGGTTCTCACTACCTACTTGTATATTTTTCTTTTTCGTAAATATTCCAGCACCTAAGTTGGAAATCAAGTGCAAGGCGGAGTACTGGGACATTCACGAAGCAAGACTTGGGTGCAAACCAGACCAAGAGACTATTGAAACTAGCTAACGACTAGTCGAAAGCAAATTCTATGTATTAAGTTAGTCACAATTTCTTTTAAATTGTAATTATTTTATTCTCTATGTATCAGAGATGATGAAGTTTATGAACTATTAGTCAGTAATAAAGTGTGCAGTTAAAGGGTCATGTATTATATTTTCCACATTTTAAAGATTTCTTAGCACATTGACAACTTTTTAATATAACTCCAAGACTCGAGCATGGCTTATATGATAGAGGTTGTTACATTTATTGGCATCCGAACAGTTCGTCCTATATAGGCTCATGGATGGACTAACTATGCTTCTGAAGCATACTCTAAGAGTTTAGATAAACCATGCTTTAGGTCCTCACATGACGAGGACATAGAAGATTTTGCATGGTAGTCTTGCTATGAGTGTTGTGGACTATCTGTTGCACTTGACTGAATATTGAGCCTGATCACCTCAATATAAGGTTTTGTGTAGGCAGAGACCTATGACACCCTGCAGACTTATTAGGAACCTTCTAAACATAATTATGAGGGGCGAAACTCCTAGCAAATAGCAATGGCATAAAGGGGCAGATAATTGAGCAAGTTAAGGTGTGAAGAGAATTGGGGATTCGATCAAAGGAATTATGTCGGACGGTTTGTTATGGACATAGGAAACCTAGCTATATCGAAAAAGGTTGTTTATAAAGTGTTGTCAGGTAGTCGAAGATTTCCCATCGTCTAGGGCAGGATCTTGGTTGGAGACGAGCCGAGCAAAAATCTTTTTCACCCTGATGGTGCTTGTTTCAAGCTTCCTTGCGATTGCTCGATTCAGGCTATCTTCTCTGGATTGAATCTAGGGGATTCTTCTACCTGGTTTTGTAACTTTAATACTCAACAGGAGTAAGGTGATTACTCACAGATGAGCTTATCTTATGTGGCATGGATAGTGCCCTTATTTTCTTCATAGATGAGATTACCCTGAAGGTATCTTGCCAGCAAATTCAATCAATGCTTTTTATTCTAAATTGTGGTAATACCACATTATAAAGACCTAATCCTTCATTAAGAAACTTGTAGAGTGGATGGATGATGCAGAGAATTAGTGAAAGAAGCTAAGGGCATAAGCTTCGGTTAGGTATACGGGAGACCTTTTTAAGTCACCGTCCAGAGAATGGAGTGGCTTCTCCCTCAAGAGTACTGGGAACTAACATTGTAACGATTGCAAATTGTAAGAGTACTAAGTGGAATCTCGGCTTCGAAGGGGAAACAGTTGAGCAAAAAAAAGATCCATCTAATTGTACATTGTATCAAGATAGAGATACGGTTATACATGGTATGGAAAGCAGATGAAGTTATAAAAGTAACAAAGGAGAGGCAATATATCTTCTACTAACCTAAAGTAAGGACACTTTCGAACTAGAGGTGGCATATAAACCAAGTGTAATTTTTCCTACCTGTCAAGAATAAAGGAAGTGTTAGAAAATCTAGTCATGTTCAAATTCTGTCAACCTCAGCCACCATAGAAACTGGATGATAGGATCTACTTCAACATGTTATTAGTAGAGGAATGCGGCTATTCAAAGAAAAAAGGCGAAGGTTAATGATCGCCTTCAGGCACCATTGTGTATGTTGTGGGAGGAATAATTCAATGAGGAATGTATTTAGATTCTAGCAAGAATGATAAAGACTTAAGGTGTGCATTTGATTCCGGTAGCCTGAGACAGTATTAAAGTAGGAGGTCCTAATGGACTAAGATGAAGATAAACTTCTATAGGGGTAATGGACATTATAGGAAAGAAATAAAAGAAAAGAAAGTTTTGATTCCAAATGGCCCATTAAGAAGGCGAAATGCTATCCAGTACGGAATTACAACATAAACAAGAGTTTGCAAGAGGTAATGAAATTGGGTTGCCTCAACACTAGCGATGAGTGCAATCGATCCAGTGCACCCTAAGTAAGACTAGGTGATGCACCAATAAAAGATTAGAGGATTTGGGAATGTGCCCCATGTGGACAAGGTTACGAGGTATGATTGGAAGTAGTCAGTTAAGTCGCCATACTTGGGGCTAGGTTGGATGCAATTATGCCAGCACTAATGTACTGTATCCCATCATAACTCCACAACTAAGCGTGCTTGGGCGAGAGTAATGCTAACCTTAACAGCGAAATAAGCCTATCATTTCCTCCTCTCACACCTAATAGATCACATTCTAGGCACAAGATATTATAAGGGATAACCAGAAGGCTCGGTAGTGAGAGTAATGTAAAGTTTAACCATAAACTTGATATATATTATACTGGGATGGACTATAAATGAGAAAGGTAATGCTGGTAACCACGGGATTCCTTAAGTTGGTATTTAAAGTTCAGAGGAAGGTGGATGTCAACATAATAAACAAGGAATCTCCTTACTACCAAATTAAAGAAAATAGGAGAATGGTGGAATCTTTGCAGCTCAACAATCCCTTTTCTCATATTAAACTGATCATATTCTTGAGGAAAAGATATTGCAATAATCATTGAGAAGCTCAATAGGGACGACATGAAATCTGACTAGTAGATAATGAGAAAAATGGAATAGAGCCCATGAGAAGAGAAGAGATTTCAAGCAAGGCCTATAGTTACAGTTTATGAAAAGATTCTAGTCCTACACTCTAGATTCAACATAAGGGAACTCATTACTGATCAAAGGTGGTCAAGTGGACCAAAACCTTGGAAACAGCAAAATCGATTTCCCAAAAACTTTGATAAGGCCACTCTGACCACTAACTATCGAAATTAATTGTTGCTATAGACAATAGTTCTTGTAACAATAAAACTTCTTGAGTTGGTGTCGAAGATTCAAGACACAAGCAATGAAAAGGTTACTAGAAATCACAGTGCAACAGTAGTTAGACACATGGTAAGAAAGATAAGTAACTTTCTCGACGAGCTCGTTAATGGATCAGGCCGTCATCAAGATAAAGTGTACTGTGGGCGCTCATACAATCTACGGGGACTCTTGGCGTGTGTTAGGAAGGTATCTTGTAGAAAAGAAAATGGGATAAGGAAGACTCTGCAACTTCGCTAAGGAAATATGGCAATTAACCCCCATTTCTACGCCAAATCACGTATACCTTGATAGCTAAAAATCAAGGAGAACAAGAGAATGGTAATAAGAAGAGCTATGAATCTTAAAAACTTAAGCCACATAGTGGGAGTGACCTGAGATCTTCCCACATATAATGGAGCATGAGGTAAAATTTATAAGAAAAAGGAGTTTTAAGACAAAGCTCTAGCTACAATTCCGAGAAGAGACCTACGCCCATATTTCTAAAGGACTTTAATGGAGAAAATTTATTTTTAGATTAAAGGTATTTGTAACACCCTAATAAACCCATACTACGCTTAAGTCGTATTACGGCGTTTTATTAGTTGTTACTTATGCTCGTGGAAAACTAAACTTCACTTGAAATTAAATTACGCGGAAAATACGGTAAGATTTTTCTTTGAAATACGTTGACGCTTAGCAGCGTTTTGAAAAGTAAAGCCTTGAGCGAGAAGATAGCTAGAGAAAGAGCGTGTCGCATAAAATATATACTCCAATATCATAAAACAAGGATAAGGTAAACAAATAATAATTCACAAATATATTGCATTAAATAACTAACCATTACATTCATATGGGTTCATAATATATATATACATATATTTCAGCATTACAACAAGGGAGACTCATGGTTGAGCCATGATCCAAATACTAGATACGAAGTACAAATTTAAATGACAAAGCCTAACTCAAAAGAAATATGCGAAGATGCAGAGCGATGGTCGCTACAAGTCCCAAAACAGCTTCGTCTTGCACCCCACGTCACACGTCTGCTCACCGTGTTGGGGATCCAAGCTCCACTCCACCGGATGTGCCGTCGAGATCTGGTGACGATACGGAAGAACAACTAGGGTGAGAAATGGAATTTCTCAGTAGGACTCGAACCCGACACGAAAGTGTCATCGTCATCGTCCCAGCCACTTCGGTTTTATTAATGAAAATAGTGAACATTCATAAGGTTTCGTTCTTAGGTTTTCGAAAACATGAATATCCGAAGTGGATTCAATTTTAACATAATCTCTAATTATTTACATCATAACATACATGGGCACAAGTATAATCATATAAAAATGCATGACTGTGCTATAAGTTTTTCTTAACTTTTTCCCTTGCTAGGGTTTAGACCGAGGTCCCTTTTCTTTTCTTAACTTAACTTTATCTTTTCACCCACTAAACATAAGTGGTAATGAGCTCATACCGTGGCCGTCGCCACCATAGAATTTCGGTACTTACACTAGCTGGGTCATGCCATGCCTCATGTAAGACCTATCCCCTATACTCACACTAGCTGGGTCATGCCATGCCTCATGTGAGTCGTGGGTGAGGGGAAACTTAAATTAGGTCACCTTCCCTTTTGAAGGATCATACCCTTAGTTCATCTTTTTCTTATTAAAGCTTATGATGCAGAGTTATTCTAATTCTCTTCCACATTTAGGCGTTACGTATCGCTATCCCCAAATGTGGTTCCTTTATTAATCACCTCTGGGCATTATGTATCGCCGTCCCCAGGGTGTTCATATTTATTAGTCTTTTCGTGTTTAGCATTAAGCATCATATTATCAACGTATCATATTCATATCATCATGATTCATCATAATATCGTCATCATATCATTATCATCCTTATCATCATCATAACACTATCATGATCATCATCATATCACATCATCATCATTACTCATCATCATCATAGCATCATGTTTTCACATAAACATAGGCATATTCTCAAGCAAAGTTTTATGAGCTTGGCTTAGTAAATTTGGTGCAAGCTTTTAATTGAGATTACCTCTTGTGTAAACTTCTTTTATTAGGCTTAGTGCCAATTTTATCTATTATCCTTTTTGACACTTTTAAGTTGAATTATGAAGGTTTTTCCAATGCTTAATATAAGGGTATTAATGTCCTAAAGCTTATTTCTCCTTATTCTTTAACTTTTACCCTAACCAGTTTTACTTTTACGGTGGGGCAGTAACTTCAAAAATTCACCATAATTTCATCTTTTACTCTTTTATTTCGAATTTTGGTATGCTTATACTTCTCTGAGTCTATTTTTAAACAAAATAAGCCCCACTTAAAAATTCATTTTGCAGCTTGAGTTATGCACATTTTATTCTGACTGTTCAGACTTGAAAGTTCAACTCGGGTCAGTGGCTTGTCCACTTCACTGGAAGTTCCTCACATGGAATCTGACAAAACTGTTTTATGGAAGTGTTCCTCTATGTCTTAACTTTCTAACAAACTTGGTCTCACTCAAAAATGTTATGTATAACTTGAGTTATGCATGTTTTATTACCAACTGCCCGGACAGAAACCCATCCAGGAACAGCAAACTTTGAAAAATCATATCTCTCTCGTTTTAAGGCCAAATCTCAGATATTTTATATGTATGAAAAGCTCTTTGAGTCTAATTTCACAGAAAATTAGTTTCGTTACATTTTGAGTTTTGTAGAAATAAATATACTACACGCTTTACAGGCTTCCAGAATTCCAGATTTACTAGTTTTTAAGTTTTTCACTTCAAGCTTATGGAGAAATTGTTATATCTCTTCAAATCACCATTTTCATGTTTTATCTCATCATCATCTTCAATATTTTAGTTATCAAATCAGTATTTTAAACCAAGATAAAGCAAGATACATAAAACCATCATGCCACATATTCTCACTTCAAGACAACATTTTTCAACAAGACAAAGAAAGCTCATAGAGCAAGAAATGGTCATGAGACCTTGGAGCAAGTCCTAAAACCACCTAGCTATGAAGAGCTTAGGAGTTCTAGAGCTTGAAAAATACATGAAAAGGAGAGGGTTAGAGTCCCTACGAATTGGATTTCTTGAAAGCTTGAAGAGAAAGAAAGATGTTGGAGATGGCCTCCTTTTCCTTGAGCTTGATAGTGAGGCTTGTGTATGAGTGGCTTTGCTTCTCCAAGGACCAAAAGTGGTAGTCCTTGAAGGGATAGTGATGGTGGTGATAGGAGATGAGGGTGATGGTGGTAGAAGAGTGAGGACTTAGGGTAGGAAAACAAGAAGAACAAGAGGAAGAGTAGGAAGAACAAGAGAGGCTTAGAGAGAGGTGAGAGCTTTGTGTGTATTCTTGAGAAAGGGAATGAAATGAATTGAGGAGAGAGGGAGGGCTGAAAGTGGCGCAAATGAGGGAAAGAAAGTGAGGTGACTTTTGCTTCTTACACAAGCTAGGGAGTGGGAAAAACCTTGGGGCAAAAGAGAGTGTTGTGTTTCCTTTGAGTCTTGGCAATTGGGTAAAGGCTTGTAGTGTTTCTTTTCTAGTGGTTAAAAGCATGGTTCATCCTAGGATTGGCATTGGATGGTTGTGATCACTCCAAGTGTCACAATCTTGATGGAGGAGAGTAGATTTTTGTCATGACTCAAGGAAGCTACTAATATGGACTCTTGATCTAATGGTGTATGATGAGAAAGCAAATGGATGGTTGGATATGACTCTTGCTTTGACCAACTTCCAAACAATAATTAAAGGAAAGTTTCTACATCTATATAATTGTTACAATTATCTAAATGTTAATTAATCCAATTGGTTTAATCATACATTAGCACATTTTCAATAAAAAGGGATTTTCCTCATTAATTATGTAAGGAAGAGGTAAGGGTTAATCTTCATGTGATTAAGATGTGATACTTATATGCTCCTAGTTAATTAGGTTAGATCACCTTGGTTTTATGTTCTAAATCATGAATTAATAAGGATTGGGCATTAGGCTTTTAATTGTAACTTTTAATGCATTATGTTTCAATTGTTGACTTTCACTTATCTTGTTGACTTGCCTTTAATTTACTAAGCTCTTGCTCTCGAGATTAATCGATTAATTCTCAATTAATCGTTAACCTCTCTAATTAGCCAGGATCACTGAGCTAATTAGCTTAGACAAAAATCGGGGATGTTACAGTATTCACATGAATAAGAATCTTGGAAAAAGTTGTATGAGCCTCCTAAAAATTTTGATGCAACCATTTTCATTATTATACATTAACATCGATCATGGCAACTGCTGATAATCCTTATAACCATGAATCTTCAAGGGATCGATATTTATGGTCTTAAGTGTAAGCAGCAAAAGATTTAGTAGTTACTACTAAGTAAAAGTAATTAAGTTCAAAGCAAAGGAGATGAGGAAAGTCTCTAATAAACCTAATGAAGGTTCAAGACGTCATTGATATAAGATAAACTCAGGCATCCACATAATCTTTAAGGGTTCTTTGCACGTACTAGAACAATACCCTATAATTACCAGCAATCACTTTCAAGATGATGCACGAACTCAAAGAAGAGATTACCTTAACAAGCTAAGAGAATACTCCTAAATATTCTTAGCCCTGGAATTTTGAGGACAAAATTCTTTTCAAGGTGGGTAGAGTGTAACATCCCTACTTTTTTAAACAAAGCGTAATGGAAACTTTGAATTATTTCCCTTAGACAGTGTGAGAACTTCTCAAGCAGCGCTATGCCATAACGATCCTCACACTCAGAACTATAAGGTAGCGTAACACTGCCATTAAAAATATGGCATTGGCATACGTTAAAAATTAAAAAATGACAAAAATGCCCTTATAAACTTTTGTTATCTGCAGTGCTGCCTAGAACTTTTAAAAATTACATTTTGACTCTAAAGGATTATTTCCACAATAATGCTAGAACTTTTCATAAAATGATAATTATGTCCCTGCATCTGTCGAATTAACAGAATGGGGTTTTAAATGGAGCAGAATCACGTAGCGAAACCATAAAAATTTAAATCTCTACCGATTGGGCCATGGAGGTTGTCGGGTGTGAAATGATATCGGGTGCCCCTAGACTTGCTCAAATTACAGAAATGTCATTAGCTTTGGGAAATAGAAAACAGAAATACTCTGAATTTGCGAAACATTTAATTTACGTTGTTAATCGATTTATTCGATTTTTTTTTATTACGTAAGGTTAATTAGAAATTAATTAAAGGATGATTAGGAGTTAATTAGATGTTAATTAGAAAGGTTAGGATTAAGAACAATTAGAATAGAGATATAGAAAATCTTACAAAGTTATTTAATAACATTTTGTCGATTTGGAGGAAATCGGTAAAGATTTGGTGTTTCAAACTTCCAAAACCGAACCAGTAGAATTTCATACTGAAGATCCCAATTTGAGTGGCTCAAATTTAGCCACTTCTACCTCATGTGAGTGGCGCCACTTGCAACCAAGGAAGGAGGAGAAACTTGGCTTAACTACCACCACCAAAGCCTCAACCAATTACAAGCTTTTGTGTTATATTTCACCCCCACCAGCTGCCATGTCCTCTCTATTTCTTCTTCTTCTCCTTCCTTTCTTTCCTTGCCTCCATGGCTGTGAGCTTCAAGCTCATAGTTCATGGCCTTCTTGGCCTCAAATTCTCTTTATCCTTTTATGAAAATTGATCCTCACCTCCTTCTCTACAAAACCCCTCTAACAATTTCATGATTAAACAACAAGCGGAGGCTCCCCACACTCATGTGAGCTGCTTCCATGGTGGAGGAAGAAGGCTAGGAGTTGGTTCTTGGCCTCCTTGCTTCCTTAGTTTCAAGGTAGGTAACTCAAATTCTTAGTTATTTGTTGTGTTGTATGACTATATGGCTATTGTGTGCTCCTTATGCTATGTTGGTCCATGCTTGTATGCTTGTGTTATGATGTCTTTCTTGTGAATTGAAATGAGGAAATTTAGTTTAAGTTGAGGAATTTATCAAATACTCAAAAAGTAGCTAAGCAGAATCTGTTTTTGTGAGAAAACCCTACGGCATCCGTACCAGCGGAGTGTACGGCTCCGCGCACAACTGTAGAAAGTGGATGAAACTAATTTTATGTGAAACTATACATCTAGGGCTTTCCAACCATATAAATTATAAGGTCATTGGATTAGTATTGAGAAAGATATAAATTTTTGAAATTTACCTAGGAATCCTGAATTATGTTCTAGGTAGTACTAGTTGTGAAGGGTATAACTCCCCCTATACAACTCAAAATTTAGTGAAACTAATTTTGATAGGAAGCTAACACATAGAAAAATATCCCATAAAAATTTCAGATTTAGATTCCAACTGAGCTGCTGCCAGTAAATCCACAAATTTGACCTAAGGTCCTATTCAGGGGAAACAGGGCAGTGCAAGATACCCAATTTCAAGAGCTCATAATTCGAGTTCTACTTACTCAAATGAGATGGAACTTATTGCAAATGAAAATTGGATCAGTTAGCTTTCAAACTATATAGGTATCATATAGTTTTAGTTAGTTTCTATTTTTAGTGAATTTTTACTTTTTAGGGCTCAAATCTGCCTAATACCGAACAAGCCTAGGTAAATCTTCAATAACTTGAGTTATATGTATCAAAACTTAATGGGGCCAAAGATGTTAGAAATTAGACAAAAAGCACGCTAACATATCGAAAATTCAGACATAAACAAATTAACCAGAAATTATGGCATAAATTATAAATTCGGGCATAATTGAATAGAATTGGCAAAAATGACCAAATTAATGGTTTCACAAGTATTAGTGTACATATAAGGTTTGGATTGAAAGTTGCAAATTTTACATTGATACTAAGGGATTGATATGTTATATTGATTATGCTGTTGTGACTGATTTGTTCGTGAGAAGCTGGCATTATTCACGGGGAAGTAGACCTGATCCGTTATGCTGCCTAAATTCCAGCAGAAATATGTGAACTATATGAATATTATAAACATTTATATGTTATGCTCATAAGATTCATGTATGCAAGAATGATTTAAGTATGATATGAAGTATATGAATGAATATATAGCATATGCATGTATAATCATGTCCAAAGAAGGATAAAATTTATGAAAACTTGCAAGAAAGACGTACCAAGCTACCACGTGAAGCATGGCATAGACCCAGCTAGCGTGTACCAGAGCGGTACTGTTTAAGACTTAGGTCAGCCCCTAAATAGATTTAAGGGGAATAAGTCGATGGGAGCGTCGGGGAAAGTAAACCTGGCAATCCTGTATAGGAACGAGCTCGATCCTAAAAAGCATGCTATTATCCAGGGGTGAGAAAGGCCATTCACCTCCAGCGGACCAAGTACAAAAGAGCAAGATCAAGTTGCAAATTAAAGAAAGAGATGAATTAAGTCAAGGGCACTTGCATACAGTTAAGTACAAGTGCTTACATGTACATCTCTAATTATCTCATTATGTCATAATATTATTATGATTCTTATTGAAGTATACTACACTATTCGTGTTTCTATGTCTATCATATAATATGCCAAATGGTTGTTAAAATATAACCCACTTCGAGCAATATGTTTCAACTTAAAATTGAACCACTGTTTGTGTATATGTGCTCATATTTTCATAAGAAACCAAAGCAATTAGAATATTTATGATGATACTGTAAGAGTGATGGTTTGAGTTTACCAACTAAGACCCTTAGGTTCGAGTTAGGTTCTCACTGCCTACTTGTATGTTTTTCTTTTTCGTAAACATTCTAGCATCTAAGTTGGAAATCAAGTGCGAGGCGGAGTATTGGGACAATCATTGAGCAAAAATCGGGCACAAAACAGACCAAGAGACTATTGAAGCTAGCTAACGACTAGTCGAAAGCAAATTCTGTATATTATGTTAGTCACAATTTCTTTTAAATTGTAATTATTTTATTCTCTTTGTATCAGAGATGACGAAGTTTATGCACTATTAGTCAGTAATAAAGTGTGCAGTTAAAAGGCCGTGTATTATATTTTTCACATTTTAAAGATTTCTTAGCACAGTGACAACCTTCTAATATAACTCCATGACTCGAGCATGACTTATATGATAGAGGTTGTTACAGTTTCTCATCCTCCTATTCTCGTGGGATTCCCCTATATTTAGTAACCACCTTTAAAGGGCTAGCTACTTCTATGTGCTGATTCAATTTGAGCTTATCCGAAGCAAGTTCCTTCTATAAAGACCTTTTTTGGGCTCGTATGGGTCGAGCTCTAAGGCCCAGTAAATTTGATCAATCTATATATATTGTTACTTTATAAGATTAAAATTATGTTTTGATTGATCTAATTTTATTCTAAATTTAAATTTAGCAAATATTTTTATTAAAATATTTTAATTATAATATCTTTTAAAGTGAACTTTAAATATTATCTAAATAATCTATTTATTGAATAAAGAAAATCATAATTATAGATAATTTTTTTATAACGCATACATTGCACATGGTTAGATTATAAATGATACCTTAAAGAGAAAGTTTATCAAAATACAATTAAAATTAAGTTATAAACCATTTTATATAAAGAGTAAAACTTATAAAAGTTTTGGTTTAAATATTTTTCTTCTTAAAAATATGTCAAATTCTAGTTTTGATCCTTATAAAACTTTTTGTTTGATTTCAATCCGACATGTTTACAAAATGTGCATATTTAGTCCCAAAGTAAGGGTGCATTTGGATAAAATTTTTTTGCTCAAAAAATCATTTTTTCATTAAAAAAATCACTTTTGACATATTTGAATAAATTATTAAAAATAATCAGAATCTCAAAAAAATCTGTTTTCAATTTTTTTTTAAAAAACTAAAAAGAATAGCTTCTGAAAAAAATTCAATTTTTAACATTTTCAGTTATATATAAAATTTTAATTTCAAAATTATTTTTTTCAAAATTTGAAATAAATGTACCTTAAATGTTGTGACATGAATAAAAAGCATAACTCTATAAGATTTTCAAGGATCATTTACTCATTTTTAAAATTTCATTTGAAACCAAATAAAAAATGTTATAGTAATCAACACCAAGATTTAGTGTATTTTCAGAAACAAAAAATATATATTTAAATAGAGAGCTTTTTATATTTTTTTGATAAAGGGTTTTTTATATCTTTAAAATAGTCACCTAATACATGAAAATAAATATAGTAATTTCCATTTAAGTTACGCGCATAAAGTTCAAAGAAGGTTTAAATATTATTTCAAATAAAAACATTATCACGCTGCGTAATTATTAAATTTAAAATATAAGTGTTTTTGTTATATTACTATATTATAATTATAATTATAATTTTTTTTTAGGGAATTGTAATTACTAGAAAATCGACAGTAGCTTCCGTTTCGGTCAATTTGTATTTTTTAATTTTTCAAGTTAGGATATACTACTTGAGAAAGAGAAGATTATTTAAACAAAAAAAGAAATTTCAGTAACAAAAGAAAAGTTAAAGGAGTTATTGTGAATATAAGAAGTTATGCAACATCCCCACTTTTCTTAATATAGTATAATAAGAATTTTGATTTATTTCACTTAAAAAATATAAGAATTTCTCATGTATCACTATACTATGACGATCCTTACGTTGAAAATTATAAGGCAGTATAACACTGCCATTAGAATTACGGCATTGCTAGATAGTAAAAATAGAGAAATGACGAAAATACCCTTATAATGTAAACTTTTGTTATTTATAGAATTACCTCAAAATTTTTGATAATTACACTTAGACCCCAGAGGTTACTTCTAATTTGACCCTAGAACTTTTAAACAAATGATATTTAGGTCCATGCATTAATAGAATTAGCATAATAGAAGTTTAAATAGAGTAGAGTAACATAGCGAAATCGTAGAAACATAAATCTCCGCCAATTGAGCCATGCAGATATCCAAGTATGAAATAATATGGGATGTCTCTGAATTTGCTCAAAAATACAAAAATATCATTAGTTATAGAAAATAGAAAATACAGTAGAAACTCTAATAAAAAATAGATAGAAAATATTAAAGGGCTTATGGAAGGACAAAAAACTACCTAAAAGACCCCAAAAAATTCTAAAAAAATTATAAATATATTTTTAATATATTTTTGAAGATAAACACTAATTTTTAGCAAATTTAAGTAATATTTTTATAATTATAAAAAAATAACATCACTGAGATGCAAAATGGGCCCAAAAAATCCTATAAAACCACTTTAACTTGTAATATGGCAAAGAACCAGTGGAGTACCGAGCCCGAGCTTGATGGACGACATGAATGGGCCTTTAAATGGGCCTTGGCAGCTGCTAAATTGGCCTACATAGTTTTTGCTAATTATACTAAAAAAGCCATAATTACTTCATAAAATATAAAATAAAATAAATAAAATAGAAAACCCTAACCCTTCAGCCCATGGACACCCCTAACAGCCCCCCAGCCGCTAATTTCAGTTTCAACCTTAATGTGAAAAGGATTAGTCAAATTTTAATAAGAGTCATTATCAAGTTGCTTTGTAATTATGAGTTTTTACCAAAAATCTAAGACTCTCTGACTAAATCAGATATTTGAAGGATTTGGCCTCTCAAACTTAATGACCCAACGCAGCTGCACATGGTTCTGCAGCAGAAATTATTTATTTAATTTATAGGTAATTAATTATGTTAATCAACTTAAAATAGGCTTAATTAATGCAAAAATTCACCAAAAATACTAAAATTGTAGAAAAATTCTGGAAAATTCAGAGATATCTTATAACACATATTTAAACATGGATTTGGTGATAGATTAAAGAAATTTAATTATTTTCTAATTATTTTGATAATTACAGCTTAAATTATCTAATTTAGATTTAAGAAAAATTGCTAATTATGCACTAATTAAGCCTTAAATCACTTTAATTATTTCTTAAACATTAATCAACACATAAGATGAGAATTATAGTTATCTAAATTAGTTTTAATTGATGGTTAAATTAATTAATCATTGGTGGCATAATTAACTAATCAAACTACCTAAGTTAAGCCAAAACTAATCAAGTAATTAACCTATCACTAACCGTAGCCTTTTCTATAAATAGAGCCACATGAAACACCATCCCCACACTTTAGACACTCCATTTTCGTGCAGCCTAAATGCAGAAAGAATTTGGGAGTTCCATCCTCCATATCACCTAGTTTCTTAAGAAAAACACCATAAACCCTTAACAAACTTCCACGACCATCAAAGACTTTCATCCTACGCCCTCCTAGTTCATGTTCAAGCTCTCAAATAGGACTAAAAACCTTGAGGAAGTTGTGGTTCCAGCCCCTCAAGTCCACGAGTTCAAGCCTTCAAACAAGTAGGGTTTTTCCTTTTTGAACTTTTAGGCTATATCTTGATACTTGTACTTATTTAAGTGTTTTCTATGCTTTCTTTTCTCATATTTCAAAATTTATAGTCTCTAATATATATGTTTGAAGTTCTAAAATGGCTTGGGAAGTTTGAGGTTTTGTGATTTTTTTTTTAAGGTGTTGAAGCTTTGATTGATAGTTTTGGTGTTTTCAAGCTTTATACCTTCTTATGGTTTGATTATAATGAAAAATCTCTTGGTTTGTTTGTGAAATACTTCATGACTCGAAGGGGCTGAAGCTATGTGGTGACATGTTGAGCTTAATTCTTGTTAAATTTGATGTTGTTTGCATGCTTGTTACATGTAACTAGGATGTAGAAGCTTGAATCTTGATTTTGAGCACAAAAGGCTTTTATTTCCTCTTGTTTTCATTTTCGGCCATATACAAGGCAGCCACCTTATGCCATGATTTTGTGATGTTTAGGGTTGTATTTGGATGAAATTGAAGTGTTGGATCTATATAGATACATATCCCTTTGTTTATGAAGTATAATAACTTGAAAATACATGATTTTGGTGATGTTTTGTGAGGGTGGTGCATGCTATACAAGAACAAAACTATGAAGTTGCATCTTGTCTCATGTTTTTCATATGGTTTTGGGTTGTTCTTATGCCTTTTCTCTTGATTGATTAAAGAATAATGCTTTAATATGTTGAGATTTATTTGAGCTTGAATCTTGAATAGATTTCAATTTAAGACATGTATAAGCTAACTTAATCTCATATATGTTTGCTGCCTTGTTTTTAGTTTAATTTTCCATCATGTTCTCTCATATGTTAAGGTGTGTAAAATTGTCATTTTGATGTCATACAGCCTATAGTTTAATTCTATGTGCTTATATATTGGTTCTACATGAATTTGGTGCATGGAAATGTTTTAAGCAATATTATGGGCTGCCCTATTTTGGGCAGCACCTTAACTCAAATAATTCCATGTATTTTGAGCATTTAAACGGTTGGTTTTGACTATTGATTGATGCATTGTTACTTGTTTAAGTTTGTTAAATTTCTATATGCAAAATATATGTTTATTTCTATAATCTATACACTTGAATACATGAACAAGTTAGATTTAATTTTCTGCCCCTTGGAGCCATGACTTTCAACATGATTTTTGAAGTGGTTTATTGTTCTTAAATTGAAGGTTTAATGCTTAAGAACTTATATTATCATGTCATGAGCTTAATTGCTAAGTTTATTGAATTTTGGAGTTGATTTCCTTAATTAAAAGATTGAGTTTCAAATCTTCCCTATTTCGAGCAGCAAGTTTCTCAAAGTTAATTCTCTTATTTTAGTATTTTATAAGCTTATTTTAATGTCTTATATCATGTATTTATACTTAATGAAGCTTTGTGTACAAGTTTACGAAGTTTTGAAGCAAAAAGACTTGGTTTTAACTTCCTACATGATTTCAACCATAAGCCTTTTTGAAGCTTAGAAATTCTTTTATTTAGATTGCTATATTGAAATGTTTTCAAACCTTTGAGCATGATTGAATTAGTGTGATTTATGTGATAGTTTCTTTTGGGACCATTAAGACTTAATAAGTTTCTAAAAGACACTTAAAACTTGCTAAAATGAACCATGACCTATGCTTTGGAGTTTACAATATTATGAACTTGTACCTATGCATATAGACTTTGTATACACTTGTTGGGACTGTATGAGAGCTTGAGACTTGCTTGCACTTATTTGAGAAATTTTATGGTCATACCTATGCATTGGAGTACCTATGCTTGGATATTGGATTATGGACTTTGGACTTTGGACTATGCTATGGACATTGGACTTAATCACATCTTTAATCACACTAATGAATCCTATCATAAAGATTTAAGTTAAAGGTTCCATTAGAAATATCATGTGAACTAGCTAGTTCTTTGCTTTGAAGTGGTTTTCTAAGCTTGGGTTTAAGAACAAGTGTTTTCTTAAACTGTTCCTTGAGATTTGTTTTTGAAATTTTGTCTTGCATAAGAATATGTCCACTCTTATTAATATGAGTTTCGAATTTTATACATAAAAGCTTAGTTGAATTATGTGTTATTAAATGTTATCCTAGGTCTAAATCCTTTAAGTTATGCATGCTATGGCAAATAGAATTTCTTACCTTGAATTGAGTGTAATATGAAATTGGTGAATTGTGCATATGAATATGATCATGAAAGTAATTTAGGGATTAATAGCATGTGTTTTGATTGTTGATTGATGGCATTATAAATTGAATATGAGATTTATGTGCACTTGTGATATGAGATGACAAAGGATTTGACTATTTGGTTTAGACATGCTATGTGAGCACCTTAGTTTGAACAAGACTATTGTGTGCACTATGTGAATATGGCCATTTAAAAAAATTATGTTATGTTGCTTTAGTAAATAACCATGCTTTGCTTGTTTTGTGAACTTATGAATAGAATGAAGAACTGCAAAGAGTGCTTAAAGAAGAAAAAGTGCATATCCAAAGAGTGCTCACTGAGGTTGAGCGCCACATCCAAGAAGTACGAGAATAGGACCAAGCTCGTCAACAGGCATGGTACGCCTATGGAGAGGAGATGGATAGGGAATATTGACGCTTGCAGGCTCTCAAAAGGGAGAACACCTGAATGAGATTCTGGGCAAACGAGCTCCATTTAAAAAAGAGAGGACTGAAAAAATGGTGAATTGTGACTATGTTATTAGTATTTACATGAGAATATCTAGTATGGCATGGGCTATGTTCAAATATGTTCATAAGAATTGGTTTTGAATATGTGCTATTACATGTGTGCATGTGATATGAGTTATTAATGAAGAGTAATTCATGTTCAAAGCTTTGGAATTGATATAGCCTAAAGGATGATAACATTCGGTTTAAATTGATCATGATATGGAATTATTACAACAAACCACCCTATTGGGATATTTCTCTCATCCTATTTTCTTGGTGTTTCTAGATAACAGGATTCGCCATACAGATGGAGATAAAAGTAACTTGTGACCTTGTTTATACAAGGAAGTAGATTATGAAGGAAAGTTGTATTTTGATAAACGCTAGCTTCATGAGAAGTTATGAGCGTCTTTGTTTATCCTCTGGCTTGTAATTCAAGTGTATCCATTGTAATTTTAAACCTGTGTATGTATAATAAATATTTTATAGTGGTCTGTTGTTTAAAACTTAGGCCATCAGTGAGATGTAATATAAAGTAGCTATTTAATTTATACTTATAATCGATAAATAGATTTAATATATTGGATAAAATCATCCTTAAAACTAACTAAATAAAGAAAGGAGTTTGTAGCTTTTGTAAATTAAAAAAAAAGTTCTTAAATTTTATTTAAGATTAGGGTGTTACAAGAAGGGTTATTATGGGAGGTTTAAAAGAGTGGATAAAAATAAAATGGGAAATATAATTATGACTAAACGGCAGACAAAGTGTTTCAACATCTTTATATAATAATATAGATAATTGTATTGATTAAATTATTGTATCAAAAAGTAAAACTATTTTAATTATAATTTTTTTAGATAAAAATAAATAAATAAGAAGTTTAAATATGCAGAGCAAGAATCCAAGTAAAACCCTCCCGTCATTTCCTTGAACCCTAAACCCATTTCATTCTGTCTCGGTGCCCCTCCTCAATCTAGCGCTCAAATCTCAATCTCCCCAAACCACATGGGCAGCCAAGCAGCAGTGTCCTTCCTGACAAACGTGGCCCGCGCAGCCTTCGGCCTCGGCGCGGCGGCCACCATTCTGAATTCTTCCCTGTACACGGTGGACGGCGGGCAGCGGGCGGTCCTCTTCGACCGGTTCCGAGGCATCCTGGACGAGACGGTGGGGGAGGGCACCCATTTCCTGATCCCGTGGGTGCAGAAGCCCTACATCTTCGACATCCGCACCCGCCCCCACACCTTCTCCTCCGTCTCCGGCACCAAGGACCTCCAGATGGTCAACCTCACCCTCCGCCTCCTCTCCCGCCCAGACACCGACCGCCTCCCCTCATCGTCCAGAACCTCGGCCTCGAGTACGACGAGAAGGTCCTCCCCTCCATTGGCAACGAGGTTCTCAAGGCCGTCGTCGCCCAGTTCAACGCCGACCAGCTCCTCACTGAGCGCCCCCACGTCTCCGCCCTCGTCCGCGAGAGCCTCATCCGCAGGGCCAAGGACTTCAACATTGTTCTTGACGACGTCGCCATCACCCACTTATCTTATGGTGCGGAGTTCTCTCGCGCCGTCGAGCAGAAGCAGGTGGCCCAGCAGGAGGCCGAGAGGTCCAAGTTCGTTGTCATGAAGGCCGAGCAGGAGCGCCGTGCCGCCATTATTAGGGCCGAGGGAGAGAGTGATGCTGCGAAGCTGATCTCCGACGCCACTGCTTCGGCCGGTATGGGTTTGATAGAGCTCAGGAGGATTGAGGCTTCCAGGGAAGTGGCAGCCACTTTGGCCAAGTCCCCCAATGTGTCTTACCTGCCTGGTGGAAAGAACTTGCTTATGGCTCTTAATCCTTCGCGATGATGCCGGTAATCAATTGCCTTGTTTTGCTGTTCTCTTTGATACATTTGTGGCTTCAATTTGATTCCCTTGCTTCTGATTCACCCTGTTTTCAAGCATAGTTGCATGTTGGTGTTTGTCATTTTTGGCGATTATATTGCAATTACATCTTTTAGAGGGAGTCCAGTACGTGGTACAGGGTGCTAAATACAAAGGATTTATAAGAGATCCGTCAAGGGATCATCGGGTTCCGCAGAACAGTTTAGTGCCAATACTCTGTACTACGTGGTTAACACCAACAAAGCCTTATGCATAATTGTTGTTCGGTCTTACGGTGGAGTTAAGGATTTTATGTTAGTGCAGACAAATGCTTGACTCTCATTGATGGTGTTTCTGTGTATCAATACTCAATAGGTTGTACTAGGAGCCGTTGTACAAAAACTTAGGCTGGACAAATCTCTGGCTTGGTTTGGCAGAGAAGTTGTAAACGGCTATCCAATAATATATGTTTAGACATTTACGAGTAAAGTTAGAGAAAAAAGCACTATCCCATTACAGCAATATGAAGGAAACAGAAAGAATTGATGGAGGGGGATGGGTCATCAGTTGCAATGGCTGATGAGATGCAGGCACAGCTTGCTTCCACTGGAAGTGTTAAACACACTGGTACAGAAGATAGAAGATAGGACTAGGAGATGTACTATTGATTTGAGGAATCCTTGGCAGAAAACCAAGAACTCTAGAATTACAGAAGAATCACTCACAGAGGGATTTATAGAGCCCTCAATTTCCCACATTGGCTAAATGACTAGACAAGAGACTCTTATACCAATTCTGTTATTATTATTGTTACATTGAGGCTACTCAGCCTCCGTCCTCAACTTTTCTCCCTTTCCTACTGTACACCTTGCCACAAAACCGGTCCCTAACAGCAAGCTACGTGAAAGAGGAGAAGGAAGGAGGTCCCAGGATGGCATTACAGAAATTGAATCATTTGTTTAACTTAGCTGGCCTAGCCCAAATCAGTAAGGAGAGCAGTTGGAATACTAGATTATGGAATTATATTTGAGAACAAATGGGCCAGGCTCAGTTTGCAGAAGAAGGGAATGATGTTCTGTTAAAAGAAATAGGACTAGTCTTAGCATCTAAGAACTTAGAAATAATTGAAAACAAAAAGGAACCAGTTTTAGAAATTGAGCCTCAACTTCATTGGTATCTTGAAGTTGGAATAAGTGGTCCAGCACATTCAACCACTATTCCTAAGCCAGAAGGGAGTCAGCTAATGGAGGGGAATAGGAGTGCAAGTTAATCACTGGAGTTGAGACTGCCAGAGCTATTGGTAGGTGGCTGAATGAAGATTGGGTAGAATCTGGTTATTGGGTTGGAAGTTGGAAGGGGACAGAAGTGCCTACCCAGGAAGATGTGTTGGAAGCCACAAGTTGGATGAGATTACAGAATCGTTATGCTTCAAGGTTTCTAAGGAATTGGAAAATAGATCACTGAGCTTCAGGCAATGGGACTATGTTACACGGATACGGGCATGGGGTACGAAAATTTTGTAAAAAGTAGGATACGTGTACGTCAATAAACATATATATAAAAATATAAAAATTTCACAAATTTTATATAATAAAAACTAAAATTTCACATCTGATAAATAATTACACAATTTCTATATTATTCAAAAGCCAAAAATCTAATTACTTAAGAACAAATCTGTAAAAGAACACCAATAAAGTGAACATTAACAAACACCAACAAATCTCATGCATGCCATTCTGATATTCCAAATGCAGCAAAAAAATTTAAAAAAATAGAAAAATCAATAAAGTACAGGTACTCCTTTCTTTTCAGATTGTAGCAGGTAGTAGGACCTCCTTTATGAGGATTAGCAGTTAGCTTGCTTTGTTTTACGGGACCTGCTTTGGTTTCAACAGTTGGCAAAAACAATTACTCAAATGCTATTGGGTCACCGCCGCTGTTGTTGAGTCTCCACCACCTCTGTTGGGTTGCTGCCACTGCTGCTGCTGGGTCCTCATGATGTCGCCGGTGGAGAAGAGTGGTGGTGGTCTAATGTGTTGTTGCTGGTAGAGAAAACTGGTGGTTGCCTACTGTGTTGGCATCGGTGGAGAAGAGTGGTGGTGGCCTGGTGGGTGAGACTGAGAACTTGGTGAGAAGGAGAAGAGAAAGTGATGGTGTGAATTTTAGATCAAAAATGAAAACGGGGAGGGTTTGTGTTATGTAGATTTGGTCTTTGGACCATTATGTTTAATAAAAACAAAAATTCAAAACGGCATAGTTTGGATTAGCCACGTACCCAAGCCACACCGAGCCGCACCCAAGTTGTACCCTTGCTGTACCCAACTACTAAAAAAAAAAAATAAAAATTGTAGGGTACGCACCCGGGCATACACTGACGTACTCGATACAGGTACTTTGGCAAACTGACGTACCCCTACTTCATAGCAATGGGATCTTGGTGGAAGTTTCTATCCTTACCTAAACCTTCTACTTGAGTGCAAGGTGAGACTTCGGGGGAGTAATGATAGACCCCTAAAAGTTGTTTGTATGTTACAAGGAAGGGGGTGAGAAGTAGAGGATAAACACTTGGGTAAGAAGGGCATAATGGAAAATGAATGGGAATATTCACGCTACGGTGCATAACTGAATGCTGAGTTGACAAGGAGAAGTGAGAGAAAAGGGAATTTGGGTGTGGGAGATTATAATACAAGTGGGAAGGGTAGGGAGCGCTAGGTAGGCAATTACTATGAAGGTTTCAGGGCTCTTTCAGTGGGAAGGTTTTGCAGACCCTCAAAATTCTGCAGCATCTTATGTTCTCTCTCTCTCTCTCTCTCTCATTGTCAAACAGTTCTACTTTAGAGAGAAGCTTTCAATAAAATTACTGTTCTATTCTGGGTTTCTAACAGGTGGGCTATCTTAGGAATTGCAATTATGCTAGTGAAATTGTATTCCCAATTCCAGTCTTCTGGCTCAAACTGATAGTGGTGTCTATATTCTGGAGCATTAAGCATTCTGATTTCCTAGCTGAACTTAAATTCGGGAACAGCCATTGATATTACGCTGGACTATTGGTTGTTATCTTTTCTTCTTCTTCTTTCTTTTTTTTTTTTTTTTTAAATACAGGTACAAATTTGGATTACTTAAATCCTATGCTTCTGGCAGCTAATTTTGTTAAGATTTGTAGCATTTTTATGGCACCTTTTGAGCTTTCCCATATAGGCCTAGAAACTTCTAACTTCCCTGTTCATGTCTCCAATAGAGGTTGGTTTAGGTTGGGGTAAAAGAGGGGAATTTATCTTAGCATTTCGCTGCTTTATGGATCACATTTGTATCATTTTTATTTTTATTTTTATTTTTTTTGGACAAAAAGTTTACTGAGAGTGAAAAGAAGTACAAAACTGGATGGTGGGAAATCCTGCGTAAGGTGAACAAAAATGAAGGTCATCAGCTATACAAAGGAGATGCCTTTTGCCTTTAACTTTATTGATTGGAGGTGGTACCTTTGAGGTATTTGAGTAAGAGTTTGTTTAGTTGTCAATTGAATTATTACTGTCATTAGTTTAATGACAGACATTGAATTCATTAAGATAGAAAAGATGTACAAAGGTTGATGAACAGAATTGCTCCAAAAGCAGGAAAGAGAAAGAATAAGATGGGCATCACTAATGTAGTGGTAGCATGCCCACTTGCACCAAATCTGTGAGCTGAAACCTGCCACGGATAATGAGATATGTCTGTCTCATAAAGAAGGTACTGTGTGCTGTCTAAATGAACCAAACACTTGCTCAAAGAGCACGCTGCCGATTGACCTTATTCTTGCTTTTACTCAATCCCTTGGAAGAAGGTGGTTAGAGGGAAAAATAGCCTTGAAATTTAGTGGACATATCCAAATAGCCCGAACAATATGCTCTGCATCTAAAACTTTCAGAACAAAACTATGACAGCTTAATTGTCCATAAAGATTGAAATACTCGAGCATACACTCTTATGCCTGCGCCTACTTCTGCATCTGGTTACCTGTACATTTGCACCCAAGCCTGTGTCTATTTTCACTTTTCCAGTTTACAATATCTGAGTTTGATTCAAGTAGCTGTAATGTGAAGTTAGGTTCAGGAGTTATACCAGCACGCAAACCTTTTTCTTATAGCATAATACTCACATGACAATGAAGTTTATCTGACATGCATGGAATAAATCTGTTCACTCAACTGTTTTAAGATGTTTTGGTGCAATTTGTTAGGAGATGAACTTTTTGCTTTGAGTCCCGTTTACACTTTAAACTATTCGCTTTAGGACGTAATAACATTTGATCACGTAGCCAACACCATCTAGTTTTTTCTTTTTTTGTTAAAAAAAAAACCTTTGTTGTTGTTGTAAATAGTTGTTGCTTTTTGAGACCAGTGCTTCTGTTTCTGCGCTTTGAGAATAAATAAAAATAGTAAAAAAAGAAAAACAGAATTTATGAGCTGTTGTTTATTTGATTTGATGTACATGTTCCTCTAGCACCTCAACTGTGTGGAGTATATTATAAGGCCTGTTAAAGTCTCTTAATGTTCAGATGTCTTGATACAGAAGTATTTCTCCATTGCTAAATCCCCTAACTTATTTACTTCTTCATTTCAGGGCTCAATGATATGGTGTGCTGGCGCGCTTGCTTCATTGCCTTGAGGTTCTCTTTTGTTGAGAAGACATTTTGTTTTTAAGTAACTATGTAGACCCTTTCTCATCTGAGAACAATTTCATAACGCATCAGAAAGGAAAAAGTTAAAATTGAATTTGGACCTCATGGTCCTTTTAGTTGCAGAATAATAGCTATGTGCAATAATAAAATGCATAAAAATAGAAAATAAAAATAAAAATAAAAATGAGTGGCATATTCTGCCACAACTTTGCCTAATAAAATGCAATTCAACCCGCCATGTTTGGTCGGTTATACGGGTTAACTTGTTTGGTTTAACTCGTCTTGTGATCTCTCTTAATGGCATGCAATTGCAAAGAATTTTATATATTAGTATTGAGAGGTTTTACTTTAGCTGATTTTACCTTGTTAAAAGTTAGTCCACTTTCTTATGTAATATAAGAACTCTCTTGAAAACACATGAGAAAAGTGGTAATATCATACATCGAGTAGTGCTCAGAATTTTGTTGCGGAGTGTGGAGTGCTGTAGAAGCACACTACCAATGTATGGCTGCAATTATAGGCTTCACACCAAGCAACAGAAGCTAGCAACTCCTAAGCCGAACTACAAAGCTGTCTCCGCTTATTATCAGCTAAAAAAAATATTAATTTCTCGTTAAACTAAACCCAGTCCTTAAGTATTCAATTTTATTCTAACTCCTATAAACTAAAATTGGTACCAAAGTTTGTTTATTGTTCTGACATATTTCTGAGGTCGTTTAATGTTGTCTTTTATAAGTCCGAGCTCTCATTTACATATTTGGTGGGAGACTTGCAAGAGATTCTAATGCTCAAGTTAAAACTTAGTTTCACTTGGGTACAAGTGAATTGGAATCAATTATTTACTTTTGGCTTTTGTGAGCTCTCTTTTTATTCAAGTTCAGATTCCCTTTCCCCATTCCTCGGTGATCCCACATTCCCTTACTTTCATGGGATCCCTTAGTGGTTGGTAACTACCTTCAAATAATTCAGCCTTTTTAGGGTGTTGACTTAGATTGAACTTATTTGGGGAGAATTCTTTTAGAAGACTTTTGCTGAGCTCCTCTTGGATCTAGCTCTAGGACCTAATAAATTTGTTTAGTCTACAGTCTCTAAGTTCGGTTGTTATTATTAATGACAATCTGAGCTTGTACTCCAAATCTGAGCTTATACTCCAAATCCTTATTTCCGAGCTCTAAAGCTAAGCTTAAGTTTTCCGACATCCATTCTGAGCTTATATCATTGGTAATGATCCCAAATGTTTTAACTCCCTTGGGGGCTATGAGAAAATGTATATAGATATGTGTCACTTTATAAAGCCCTAACTATCATGCTATTATTGCACAGTTATCATGAAAGTTTCTGCTTTAAATTCTAGCCATTAGATTAAGCCCCCAACCAGTGATTTGATGATTGGCCACGATTTTCTCTTAATGGTAGGAAACTCTTTGAGTACTTTTCTTTTCTCTGAGAGCGGGATTAAACCCCATGCCCTTGATCCTTCTTCATTCCTTACAAACTCTTTGCTAATTTGTTTGCACATTTCTCCCAATTTTCTCACTTTCATTCCTTTCTCAACTTCCCATTGCCTTTTGCCACTTCCACTTGTTTTCTACGCAAGGTTCGTTCCAGTTTCATCAATCTCAGATCATTCCTACTTTTCCAAGAATTCACAAGTAAGTATCTTGTTCTCTCTTCTTTTCTCCTCCAAACGTCTTTTTTCGAATTTTCAATGGAACCCTAGGAGAGTTGCCGATTGGTCTCCATTCTCTCTACCATTTTCACTTGTTTATTTTCTTTTTCCTAGGCTTTTTTAGAGGTTTTACTAGGCCTTCGGTTCCTCATGATTATAGTTTGCAAATGGGAAGGGACCGTCAAGAAAACACCAAAGATGTTAGGGATTAACAATCTGAGTAACTAACGAGGTTAAGAATGCCTATTTCTTATATAGTGACCAAAATATTTTTGAGCATTTCTATTCAAGGTAATAAACTACAAAAAGGAAAAAGAGAAACCAATTCCTTAAGGATTAAGACTGGCTTCCATTCAAGGCAATAGACCATTTAAATGTTGATATGTCGTTAAACTACCAAATTAAAAACCTTTGCTTGGTTTAGGAAAAATTAGTTTAGTAATGAGCAAAGGGTCGATCCACAAGGAATTGAATTAATGTAATTATTTAGCTAAATTTCGATTCTGATTCTAATAAACTCTAAAAAGACAAAGTAACACAAAATGGGGGGGGGGGTTGGTTGTTTCTATAAATCAAACAAAAATTATATAAAAAAAATTACACGAAAATAAAAAAAAATAAACAAGAGCAAATGATGTTGTTCTGTTGAAATCAATTAAAACTGGTTATGGGATCCCTTTTCCCCACCAAATTACATCATGCAATTAGTTTTCAATTTCAGCCTCCAATTCTCCTTTTATAGTTACCAATCTTAGGCAATGAAACATTCTATTACCTACCTTCTTTTAAATAGATTAAGGAACATCCATTAACCTATTCTAATCACTAATTGACATAGGGAACATCCACTAAGTTCAATTAACAATTGCAACAAGAAGAATGATTGATCTAAGTGTTGGTCTCTAACATAGGACTAAGTGACTTAGGTTATATTCTCCCTTGCATACAATCAAAACTTGACCATTAAGTTTGCACACAAGTTACTACATATGGATAAAGGATAATGAACATCATAATCCTAAATCTAGCAATAAGCTATAACATGAAATATAAGGGTGGCCAATCCAAACATGTCACATTATTACCATAATCATGAAGTGAGTAGGAGAATATAATCAACTCTTCAGGAAAATAGAGGTCTGAAAATCAATTAATTACATGATAATTTAGGGTTCAAAGTTCACCCATAACCATGAAAATAACTTAGCCTAACATTCTAAAGAAAACCATATCACAAATTGAAGAATACATGACATGAGTTAAGAAAGAAAGAAAACATGTGCAGACTAAAGGGTGAAAGCAAAGTTGCCCAAACTCTAATCTTCAGCACCTATCTCCTCTTCTTGTCCTCAATTAAATCCCTAAAGAGCAGCAAAAAGTGATGTCCACAGCTACAAGCTTGGTGAAAATGTCACTTCTTCAACTCCAATATTGTAACTATGGTTTCTAAGGATGAGTGGCTGAAACCTCCTTTTCTCTCCACAAAAATTTCTCTCTCTAGCCAGAGCCCCCAAAATGCTCATCTGTTTCTCCTCTTTCTGGCTGCTGGTCTCTTGTCAAAATGTAATCTCAGCCATCCAAATTGTAACTGCTCCAATTGTAACTCCACATTAAACTAGCTTCATAGGTTACATTCTCACAAAGCCTTGGTGATTATCAGAAATAATTCTGATACTTAAGTTTCTAACAGCCTATAATCAGACAATGAAAACCCACAAATGAATTGAACTCAATTGGCCCACCATTCATTAATCAAAATTGACAGTTTCATTTTTTTTTCTGGCAGCTCTACTTCACACGTAAATTTCATTGACCAAATGGACTTGGATGAGAGTAATTCAACCACCATTGGAAAGTTAACATCTTGGGCTTCATTTTTGGCTTTGGAATCATCCCATTTGGGCTTATATCAAGGGAGAACTGAATTGAGCAAAACTGCATTGAATGCAGTGACGGGTCAGCGCCAGGCCCAACTTTGGCAGCTTCAATCTCTCTGGTCCGTTGGACTTTTTGAGTGATCTTGGTGTCAAATTAAAGCTCTGGATGTCTACTTTCATTTCCAAGTGGAATCATGTCATTTTGACTTCGGACCAAAAAGTTATGCCTTGGAAAGACATACTGCTCATGCTGTCCAGCACTCAATTCTTAGCATTTTCTTGAATTAGCTCCAAATTGGGTCATTTTACTCTTGTTCAGCTCAAAAATCATCCTTAAGCTTTATTTTCCTACAAAACACAAAGAGTAAAATAAAAGCATTATATTTACAAGATTAAAGCTATGAGCAAGCATAGAAAAGAATATAAAATAAGTGAATAAAATGCACTTATCAAATGTGATAAAGAAACCAATTCCTTAAAGATTCAGACTTGCTTCCTTTAATGTAATAAACCCGCTAAAGGAGAAAAGAAAATCAATTCCTTTTGAATTAAGACTTGCTTTCATTGAATGCAGTAAACCACTTAAAGGAGAAAGAGAAATCAATTTCTAAAGGATTAAGATTTGCTTTAATTCAAAGCCATAAACCGCACAAAGGAGATAGAGAATCCATTCAATGCCATAAATCATTTAAAGGAGAAAGAGAAACTAATTTCTTAAAGAGAAATCAATTCTTTAATAACTAAGACTTGCTTGCATTCAATGTAATAAACCACTTAATGAAGAAAGACTTGCTTCCATTTAAAGCCATAAACCACATAAATGAAAAAGAGACACCCATTTCTTAAGGATGAAGACTTGCTTCCATTCAAAATGATAAGTCACATAAAGAAGAAAGAAAAACCAATTATTTATGGATTACAATTAGCTTCCATTACCGTAATACACCCGTTAAAGGGGAAACAAAAGCTAATTCTTTAAGGATAATGACTCACTTCCATTCAATGCAATAAACCATTTAAAGAAGAAAAAGAAACAAATTTCTTAAGGATTAAGAATTGCTTCCATTCAATGCAATAAACCATTTTAAGAAGAAGGAGAAACCAATTCCTTAAGTACTAAGAATTGCTTTAATTCAAAGGCATATACCACAAAAATGAAAAAGAGAAATCAATTCCTTAAGAATTTAGACTTGCTTTCATTAACTGAACTTGTTAAAGGAGAAAGGAAAACCAATTCCTTATAGATTACGATTTGCTACCATTCAATGCCATAAATCATGTAAAGGAGAAAGAGAAGCTCATTCCTTAAAAGATTAAGACTTAAGGAATTGAGACTTTCTTCCATTAAAGACAATAAACCACTTAAAGGCAAAAGAGAAATCAATTTCTTAAGGATTAAGACTAGCTTCCATTAATGTAATACATGTAACGTCCTCCTCTGTGCAGTACTATGCTTAAGTCATAGTACCACATTCTAGAGTTGTTACTATTACCTAAGCAGACCTTATATGATAGCAACTTCAACTATCTTTGAAACTTCTCGAGCTATCTGGAGATAACACGAAAACAAGAGTGAGAATTTTAAATTCTCAGTAGGATTCACTAAGAAATTTCATATCGTGTCATCGTTATTATCTCCAACTGCTTCGATTTATTATAAAAAAGGTGGACATGTTATATAAACTATTTAATTTTATAATTCGAAAACATATTATTTGAAGCAAAGTTCATTTTATTCATACACTTGTCATTTGGGAGAGCCAATACAAAATAAAGTCATGAATCCTACTATAAACAATAACTACAACGTATTTAAAATATAATAATACTACTATATTGGAAACTTAAAATCTACATATGCCTTTACTTGTACTTGAATTTATGCGGATACACATAATTTTCTTTTCTTTCTTTGTCTTCCTTTACTTATCATACATATGTCAGAGTACGATTACCATGTCATACTCCGTAGGGGTGTGATCACTATGTCGCACTCCTTAGCAATATGTTTATCCTACCACATCCCAGAGTATGATCGCTATGTCATACTCTATCGGGGTGTGATCGCCATGCTATGTCCCTTAGGGTGTGGGATCATTATGCCACATTTCGGAGTATGATCGCCATGTGATACCCCATCAGAGTATGATCGCCACGTCACGTTCCTTTGGAATATGAACCCATCATCATATCTTTCATCATAGAATCATAAATACATAGGCCTCATACCTTATCCCCAAAGGATAATACTTGTATGGTATTCATACACGTCACATAACATTAACACACAAAACCATTTAGAACTATCACTAATTTATGCCGGAAATTCGGCAGCATAACGGATCGAGCTCGCTTCCCCATGAATAGTGCCAGGCTACCAGTATAATCAATTAAGTATGCAATTTAATGTAAAACGGCAAGTTACAGTAACTTTATTAATCATATGGTATGTCACAATCCATAGAAATATCAATAGAGTTTTCTGCTCACTCTACCCTCTTCTGCCCAAATTTTTGTAAAATCCATCTTTACTTCTATTCAACCCATTTAAACTTGAATTTTTGGATATGTCATAACTCTATGTATCTAGTTTCCAACCCTTTTTGTCCCATCTTATTTTGATTTGTGTAGCTCAAGTTATTAGTATTTTACCTCAGATTGCCTTGTACTTAACCAAAATTGCACTCTTATAAGTGAAAATTCACTGAAAATAGAAATCTCGGTGAAATCATATGAAATTTATATCAAATTAAAGCTAACAGAACAAGATTTCAAATGAAATAAGTTGTAGATCATTTGCATGAGTATATTTTGAGATATAAGCTCGTAACTTGACTCTACTAGACTACCCTTTTCCAGCCCGGTTTGAACTTAAGGTAAATTCTTTGATGTGCTGGGGATAATTAGCAACGAATCTGACTCTAAAATTTTTATGAGATATTCCCTTATATGTTAGCTTTCAAACAGCATTAGTTTCACTCAATTTAGAGTTGTGTAGGGTGAGTTACACCACTCTCAACTCACACTGTCCAGATGGGAATCCAGGATTCTAGGTCAACTTCAAAAATTTATAACTAATTCTATACTAATCCAATAACCTTATATTTTATATGTATGGAAAGAACTAAATGTCTAGTTTCATATAAAAATGGATTCATTAAGTTTAAACCTTTGTAGGTGGAGCCGTACACTCCGCCGTGCAGACTGTCGAGTGAAAACCCTAATAGCTTCTTGAATTCTCTCTATTATTCAAGTTCTTTCATACCAATTCCAATTCTAATCACAACAAACATGCAAAATCAACCATAATCCATCATCATCATTCCAAATCACATCAGTATCATGAGAAAAACAAGATCCCCACACAGCCCCAAATCAAGAAAAACAAGAAGAGAAGTTGGATTCCTACCTTGTCTAGTTGAAATCTTGTTGGTTTTGGTGTCTTAAATTGAAGAAACTTGTGATGAGACTTGAAAAGGGAATGAAGATGGAGTGAAGATGAGTGTGAATAGAGGAGAAATGATGAGAACTCAGCTCCTTATGTTGGCCGAATTACACAAGGGAGAAGGAAGGAATTATTTCAAGACTTTTGAAGCAAGTTGTTACATAATTGGTGGATTCCTTCTCATTCTTCAATTTACTAGAGCTGCCCACTTTTGGGCTGATTAGTGGGGCCACATGCATGGGTGAGTTGGCTAAATCTTGGCCATCCATCCTAGGGTTCTCATAATATAATTTCAATTGATCCGGTTCCGACAGTTTAAAATATCGAAATCTTACCGATTTCTCTCAAATCGGCAAATCGATTTTAGAAAAACTCTATGAGGTTTCCTATGTTCCTAATCTAATTTCCTAAATTCTAATCCTTCTAAATCACACTTAATTAGATTTAAATAAATGCTCAATCGAATTCTAATTAATCACAATTGTTCGATGAAAACTGAACAACTCGGTTAATAACGATAAAATTGTTTTGGACATTACAATACACCCATTAAAGGAGAAAGAGAAACAAATTCCTCAAGGATTATGACTCGAGAAACAAATTCCTCAAGGATTATGACTCGCTTCCATTCAATGCAATAAACCATTTAAAGAACAGATAGAAATCATTCCTTAAATATTAAGACTTGCTTCTATTCAATGCCATAAACCATGTAATGGAGAAAAAGAAACCAATGCCTTAATGATTAAGACTTATTTCCGTTCAACGCAATAAGCCCCTTAAAGGAAAAAGAGAAAACAATTCCTTATGATTTAAGAATTGCTTCCATTCAATGCAATTAGCCACTTAAAGAAGAAAGACTTGCTTCTATATAATACAATAAATCACTTAAGGAAGAAAAAGAACCAAATTTCTTAAGGATAAAGACTTGCTTCCATTCCAAGCGATAAATCACGTAAAGAAGAAAGAGAAACTAATTCTTTAAAAATTAGGACTGGCTTCCATCAATGTAATACACCCATTAAAGGAGAAACAAAAACCAATTTTTTAAGGATAATGACTCGCTTCCATTCAATACAATAAACCATGTAAAGAAGAAGGAGAAACAAATTAAGACTTGCTTGAAATCAATACAGTAAACCACTTGAAGAAGAAGGAGAAACCAATTCTTTAAGGAAGTCTTAATCCTTAAGGAATTGACTTCTCTTTCTCCTTTAAGTGGTTTATGGCATTGAATAGAAGAAAATCTTAATCCTTAAGTATTTAGTTTCTAATTCTTCTTTATGTAATTTATGGCTTTGAATTAAAGCAAGTCACAATCCTTAAGGAATTGGTTTCTCTTTCTTCTTTAAATGGTTTATATTATTGAATGGAAGTAAGTCGTAATTTTTAAAGATTGGATTTCTCTTTCTCCTTTAAGTGGTATATGGAGTTGAATGGAAGCAAATCTTAATCCCTACGGAATTGGTTTCTCTTTCTTCTTCAAGTGGATTATTGCATTGAACAAAAACAAGTCTTAAACTTTAAGGAATGGATTTCTCTTTGTCCTTTAAATGATTTATGACATTTAATGGAAGCCAATTTTAATCCTTAAGGAATTGGTTTTCTTTCTCCTTTATGTGGTTTATGGCTTTGGATTAAAACAAGTCTTAATTCTTAACGAATTGGTTTCTCTTTGTATTTCAAGTGATTTATTGCATTGAATGGAAGCAAGTGTTAATCTTGAAGGAATTGGTTTCTCTTTCTTCTTTTGTGGTTTATGGCTTTGAATTAATGCAAGTCTTAATCCGTAAGAAATTGGTTCTCATACTTCTTTAAGTGATTTATTGCATTGAATGGAAGCAAGTCTTATTCCAAAAGAAATTGGTTTCTCTTTCTCTTTCTAGTGGTTTATGGTATTGAGTGGAAGAAAGTTTTAATTCTTAAGGAATTAATATCTTTTTCTTCTTTTGTGGTTAATGGCTTTGAATGGAATCAAGTCTTAATTCTTAAGGAATTGATTTCTCTTTCTCCTTTAACAGGTGTATTATGTTAATACAAGCTAGTCTTAATCCTAAAGAAATTGGTTTCTCTTTCTCCTTTATGATGTTTATGGCATTGAATAGAAGTAAGTCTTAACCTTTAAGGATTTGATTTCTCTTTCTTCTTTAAGTGGTTTATTGAGTTGAATGGAAGCAAGTCTTAATGCCAAAGGAATTGGTTTTTCTTTCTTATTCAAGTGGTTTATTATGGCATTAAATGAAAGTAAGTCTTAGTCCTTAATGAATTGATTTTTCTTTCTCCTTTAAGTTGTTTATTGTAATGAATGGAAGCAAGTCTCAATTCTTAAGGTGTTTGTTTCTTTTTCTCATTTAAGTGGTTGTTTGCATTGAATGGAAGCAAGTCTTAATCCATAAGGAATTGGTTTTTCTTTCTCCTTTAGCGAGTTTATTACGCTACTAGAAACTAGTCTTAATTCATAGGGAATTGGCGTTTCTTTCTCCTTTACATGGTTTATAGCATTGAAATGAAGCAAATCTTAATCCACAAGGAATTGCTTTCTTTTTCTCCTTTTAGTGGTTTTTGCCATTGAATGAAAACAAGTTTTAATTATTCAGGAATTGGCTTCATTTTCTCCTTTAGATGGTTTATGGCATTGAATGGAAGAAAGTCTTAATCCTTAAGGATTTGATTTCTCTTTTTCCTTTTAAGTGCTTTATGGCATTGAATGAAAGTAAGTACTAATCCTTAAGGAATTGATTTTTCTTTCTCCTTTAACGAGTGTATTACGTTAATGGAAGCTAGTCTTAATTCTAAAGGAATCGGTTTCTCTCTCCTTTACGTGGTTTACGGCATTGAATGCAAGCATGCCTTAAGTCTTAACGAATGAGTTTCTCTTCTCATTTAAATGATTTTTGACATTGAATAAAAGCAAATCTTAATCTTTAAGGATACGATTTCTCTCTCTCCTTTGAGTGATTTTTTGAGTTGAATGGAAGTAAGTCTTAATCCTTAGGATATTTTTTTCTTTTTCTACTTTAAGTGGTTTGTGCATTGAATGGAAAGAAGTCTTAATCTTTAAGGAATTGGCTCTTTTTTTTTTCTCCTTTATGTAGTTTATAGCTTTGAATTAAAGTAAATTTAATACTTAAGGAATTGATTTCTCTTTCTCTTTTATCGGGTGTATTACGATAATGGAAGCTAGTCTTAATTAGTAAAGAATTTGTTTCTCTTTCCCTTTTACGTGGTTCATGGAACTGAATGGAAGCAAGTGTTAATCCTTAGGGAATTGGTTTCTCTTTCGCCTTTAAGTGATTTATTGCACTGAATGAAAGCAAGTCTTAATCTATAAGAAATTGGTTGCATTTTCTCCTTTAATAGGTTTATAACAATAAGTGAAACTTGTCTTAATCCTGAAGAAATTGGTTTCTTTTTCTCCTTTATATGGTTTATAGTGTTGAATGAAAGCAAGTGTTAATCCTGGAGGAATCAGCATCTCTTTCTTCTTTACGTGGTTTATGGCATTGAATAGAAGCAAATTCTAATCCTTACAGAATTAGTTTCTCTTTCTCCTTTTTGTGGTTTATGGCTTTGTATTAAAGCAATTCTTAGTCCTTGAGGAATTGGTTTCTCTTTCTTTTTTAAGTGGTTTATTACATTGAAAGAAAGAAAGAGTGTTAATACTACCTGCACAAGATGCGAAAAGGACCATGGCGACCAACCATGTCGGGCTGGCTTGGGAATTTACTACATATGTGGGCTACCAGATCACTATGCCAAGGATTGTCCTTAGAAGAAGGAAAAAGGCCGTGCCCCGAGACCACAACTTAAAGGGAGAGTGTTTGCCCTGACCAGTGAAGAGGCAACTCAAGATAGAAGCCTTATACAAGGTAAGTGTCTTATCCAAGATCACTTTTTAATTGTACTTATGATTCTAGTGCTGCATATTCTTTTATTTCTGATTTGTGTGTTAACATGCTTGACCTTTCTGTTTCTAGGTTACTATATGAGTTGTTGGTGTCTACCCCTTTGGGTAGAAAAGTCTTGTCCTCTAATGTCTACTTAAACTGTCCCCTTATCTTTGACCACTATACTTCTACTATAGATCTTATCTATATGCCTATGACTGGTATAGATGTCATCTTAGGAATGAACTAGTTATCCACAAATCATGTTGTCCTTGATTGCCATAATAAGATAATTAAATTCCTTCTTGACTGACCGACCCCCACTGCCATAGCTGAGACTGCCAACTTGCTCATCTAGTTGAAAAGTGTGGATAATGAGACTGGAAGATGTGTCTTGTTGTACTCCTTGGAGACTACATCTACTGTCAGTATTGGTGAGATTTCGATCATTCAAGATTTTCCCAAGGAGTTCCTTCCAAAAATAGAGAGTTTACCACCAGAAATGGAAGTTGATTTCTCCATTGATATGCTGCCTGGTATTGGACCCATCTCCATTGCACCATATCAAATGTCACCACTTGAGCTAAGGGAATTGAAGGAGTAATTGGAAGATCTCCTGGTACAGAACTTCATCAAACCTAGTGCCTCCTCCTGGGGAGCCCCCATTTTGTTTGTAAAGAAGAAGGCTGGGAGTCTCCATGTGCCATGACTACCGTCAGTTGAACAAGGTCACTGTCAAAAATAAGATTGACCTCCGTTGGGGATATCACCAGATCTGAATCAAGGAAGAAGACATCCCCAAGACCACATTTTGGACAAGATATGGTCATTATAAGTTTTGAGTCATGCCGTTTGGACTGACGAATGCCCCGACTATTTTCATAGACTATATGAATTGCATCTTTCAACCTTTCTTAGATGGATTTGTGGTGGTCTTCATAGATGACGTCCTAATCTATTCCAAGTCTGAGGAAGAGCATGAGAAACACTTATGACTGTTTTGGGTATCCTTAAGGAGAAACATTTATATGCTAAGCTAGAGAAGTGTGAGTTTTAGTTAAAGGAGGTGAAATTCCTAAGCTACGTCATCAATCAAGATGGGATTGTTGTAGACCGTAATAAGATAGAAGTTGTCTTGTCTTAAGGAAAGGCCTCGGTTATTCAATAAGATTTGGAGTTTCTTGGGATTAGCAGGATTAATAAGTGCATTTTATTTAATTATTTTATATTCTTTTCTATGCTTGTTCATAGCTTTAATCTTGTAAATATAATGCTTTTATTTTACTATTTATGTTTTGTAGGAAAATAAAGCTTAAGGATGATTTTTGAGCTAAACAAGAGTAAAATGACTCAATTTGGAGCTAATTCAAGAAAATGCTAAGAATTGAGTGCTGGACAACATGAGCAGTATGTCTTTCCAAGGGCTAACTTTTTCCTTCGAAGTCAAAATGATATGATTCCACTTGGAGATGAAAGTAGACATCCAGAGCTTTAATTTGACATGAAGATCAATCAAAAAGTCCAGCGGACCAGAAAGATTGAAACTGCCAAATTTGGGCCTGACACTGACCCATCACTGTATTCAATGCAGTTTTGCTCAATTCGGTTCTCTCTTGATATAAGCCCAAATGGGATGATTCCAAAGCCAAAAATGAAGCCCAAGATGTTAACTTTCCAATGATGGTCGAATTACTCTCATCCAAGTCCATTTGGTCAATGAAATTTACGTGTGAAGCAGAGCTGCTAGAAAAAATCGAAACTGTCAATTTTAATTAATGAATGGTGGGCCAATTGATTTCAATTCATTTGTGGGTTTTCATTGTCTGATTATAGATTGTTAAAACGTAATTATCAGAATTATTTCTAATAATCACCAATTCTTGGTGAGAATGTAACCTATGAAGCTAGTTTAATGTGGAGTTACACTTGGAGCAGTTATAATTGGGATGGCTGAGGTTATATTTTGGCAAGGGACCAGTAGCCACAAGGGGGAAAGGAGTGACAAATGAGCATTTTTTCTCTTTCTTGAGAGAGAAATTTTTGTTGAGAGAGAAAAAGGTTTCAGCCACTCATCCTTAAAAACCATAGTTACAATATTGGAGTTGGAGAAGTGACATTTTCATCAAGCTTGTAGCTGTGGACATCACTTTTTGCTGCTCTTTAGGGATTTAATTGAGGACGAGAAGAAGAGATAGGTGTTGAAGATTAGAGTTTGGGCAACTTTGCTTTCACCCTTTAGTCTGCACATGTTTTCTTTCTTTCTTAACTCATGTCATGTATTCTTCAATTTGTGATATGGTTTTCTTTAGAATGTTAGGCTAAGTTATTTTTATGGTTATGGGTGAACTTTGAACCCTAAATTATCATGTAATTAAATTAATTTTCAGATCTCTATTTTCTTGAGAGTTGATTATATTCTCCTACCCACTTCATGATTATGGTAGTAATGGGACATGTTTGTATTGGCCACCCTCATATTTCATGTTATGACTGATTGCTAGATTTAGGATTATGATGTTCATTATCCTTTATCCATATATACTAACTTGTGTGCAAACTTAATGGTCAAGTTTTGATTGTATGCAAGGGAGAATATAACCTAAGTTACTTAGTCCTATGTTAGAGACCAAAATTTAGATCAATCTGTCCTTCTAGTTGCAATTGTTAATTGAACTTAGTGGATAAAGAAGGTAGATAATAGAATGTTTCATTGCCTAAGATTGGTAACTATAAAAGGAGAATTGGAGGCTGAAATTGATAACTAATTGCATGATATAATTTGGTGGGGAAAAGGGATCCCATAACCAGTTTTAATTGATTTCAACAAAATAACGTCATTTGCTCTTGTTTATTTTTTTATTTTCATGTAATTTTTTTTATATAATTTTTGTTTGATTTATAGAAACAACCAACCCCCCCCCCATTTTGTGTTACTCTGTCTTTTTAGAGTTTATTAGAATCAGAATCTAAAATAGGCTAAATAATTAAATTAATTCAATTACTTGTGGATCGACCCTTTGCTCATTACTAAACTAATTTTTCCTAAACCAAGCAAAGGTTTTTAATTTGGTAGTTTAACGACATATCAAATTTTGGTGCTGTTGCCGGGGAATTGACGTTAATTGGATTGTTTTGTTCATTTAGGTTCTATTCTATTTTGTTGGTGTTCTTTAGTATTTTTAAGTTTTGGTTTAGTCTTGTTTGTTTTTGTGTTTTTCTTTGTTTCATTAAGTTTTGCTTAGATTGTTCTTAAATTTGTCTTTGTCTAATCATTTCGTTGGAGTTTTGCTTTCTTGGTGTTCTTTAGGTGCATGTCGGAGAACAATTTTTATATTGAGAGAAACAGAAGACTCAACAATTTCTTTGAAGCTAGAAGACACATTTTTGCACCAATACACCACCGTCACTACATTCTCCATCCTCATCATCTTTAGGCTTTTCACCATCCCAAATTGAACAAGCCATCAACACTACCCTTTCAAGTTCAACATCTGAATTTTCAGAAGAAGAAGAGGTGATGGTTGGAAATCAAACCTTGAGGGAGCTTGCTGCTCCTAATCTTGATCAACAACCCTTGTGCATAGAATTTCTAGTCATTGAAGGTGGATTTGAGTTGAAGTCTGGGATGATCCATTTGCTTCCAAAGTTTAATGGTCTTGCAGGAGAAGACCCAAACAAGCACCTTAAGGAATTTCAAGTTGTTTACTTTACCATGAGACCTTCAAATATCTCAGAAGAACAAGTGAAGCTAAGAGCATTTCCATTCTCTTTGGATGGTGCTGCAAAAGATTGGCTCTACTACTTACCTCCAGGCTCAATTGGTTCTTGGGTTGAATTGAAAAGAAGCTTTCTTGAAAGATATTTCCCTGCATCTAAGGTTGCCAACATAAGGAAGAAAATCTGTGGTATTAGATAGATGAATGGGGAAATGTTACATGAATATTAGGAGAGGTTTAAACGTCTCTGTGCTAGTTGTCCTAATCATCAAATTAGTGAGCAACTGCTTATTCAATATTTTTATGAGGGACTCACGCCAATGGATAGGAGTATGATTGATGCAGCTAGTGGCGGTGCTTTGATGAACAAGACTCCTCAAGAAGCAAAAGATTTGATTACCAACATGGCAGCCAATACTCAACAATTTGGCACTAGATAAGATATGAGGAGGGTCAATAAAGTGTCATCATCTTCCTTGGAGTAACAAATTTCTGCCAACACTCTACAGATTTCAAATTTGGCAACCTGAATTTAACAACTCATGGTTGGTAATGTGCAGCAAGTGAAGGCTTGTGGAATTTGTTCGAATTTTGGGCATCCTACTGATATGTGCCCCACACTTCAAGAAGAAGATTGCAATGCAATTGGAGGTAGCCACAATGCCCTCAATATGGAGGTCGGAATAATCAGCAAGGTTTTAGTTCTAGAGGAAGTCAACAACCTCATGCAATATTTAACAAGCCACCTGGTTTTTTTTCAAAAGTTAGCACATTTCCATCAAAGACCTCAAGAGCAACAAGGTTCTAATGATGAAATGAAGGAGATGATGAAGACTCTTGCTTCAAATACAATCCAATTGCAACAAACTATTTCTCAAATGCAGTCTGGTATGAAGAATATGGAGAATCAGATTGGACAACTTGCAACATCTTTAAGCAATTTGGAGGCTAAAGTGTCAAACAAAATTCCTTCTCAAACTATAGTGAATCCTGATGTTCAAAATGCTAGTGTCATCACTTTGAGGAGTGGAAAAGAGCTTATGTAACACCCTAATAAACCCATACTACGCTTAAGTCATATTACGACGTTTTATTAGTTGTTACTTATACTCGTGGAAAACTAAACTTCATATGAAATTAAGTTACGCGAAAAATACAGTAAGATTTCTTTTTTTTTTTTTTTTTTGAAATACGTCGTTGCTTTGCAGCGTTTTGAAAAGTAAAGCCTTGAGCGAGAAGTTAGATAGAGAAAGAGCGTGTCGCATAAAAATATATATATATATATATATATATCCCAAAATCGTAAAACATGAGAAAGGCGAACAAATGATAATTCACAAATACATTGCATTAAATAACTAACCAGTACATTCATATGGGTTCATAATATATATATATATATATATATATATATATATATATATATATACATATATATCAGCATTACATCAAAGGAAGCTCATGGTCGTGCCATGATACAAATACTAGATACAAACTTAAATTGACATCGTTCGTCACAAAAAGGAATGTATGAAGATGCAGAGCTACGGCAACTACAAGTCCACATCAGCATTGTCTGCCATCCCACGTCATACGTCCGCTCACAGTGTGGGGGATCCATGCTCCACTCCACCGGATGTGCCATCGAGATCTGGTGACGATACGGAAGAATAACTAGTGTGAGAAATGGGATTTCTCAGTAGGACTCGAACCTGACATGAAAGTGTCATTGTCATAGTGAGCATGCATAAGGTTCAATTCTTGGATTTTCGAAATCATGAATATCCGAAGCGGATTCAATTTTAGCGTATCCTCTAATCATTTACATCATAATATACATAAGCACAAATATAATTACATAAAACATGCATGTCCATGTTATAAGATTCTCTTATCTTCTTTTCCTTTCTAGGGTTTGGACCGAAGTCCCTTTTCTTTTCTTAACTTGACTTTATCTTAAGTCTTATCTTTTCACCCACTAAACATAAGTGGTAATGAGCTCATAAAATGGCTGTCGCCACCATAGAATTTCGGTACTTACACTAGCTGGGTCATGCCATGCCTCATGTAAGCCCTATCCCCTATACTCACACTAGCTGGGTCATGCCATGCCTCATGTGAGTCGTGGATGAGGGGAGCTTAAATTAGGTCACCTTCCCTTTTGAAGGATCACACCCTTAGTTCATCTTCTTCTTATTAAGGCTTATGATGCAAAATTATTTTGATTCTTTTCCACATTTAGGCGTTACGTATCGCCGTCTCTAAATGTGGTTCCTTTATCAATCACCTCTGGGCGTTACATATCGCCGTCCCCAGGGTGTTCATATTTATTAATCCTTTCATGTATATCATTAAGCATCATATTATCAACATATCATATTCATATCATCATGATTCATTATAATATCATCATCATATCATTATCATCCTTATCTTCATCATAACACTATCATAATCCTCATGTCACTATCATAATCATCATATCATATCATCATCACCATTATCATACCATCATCATCATGTTTATCATCATATCATATCATATGATCATCATCATATCATATGATCATCATCATATCATTGTCATCATATTGACACTTAGAGGCATACATATCACACAAAGTCTTATGAGCTTAGCTTAGTAAATTTGGGTACAAGCTTTTAATTGATTTGCTTCTTGCATAAATTCTTTTATTAGGCATAGGGCCAATTTCAATCCATTACCCTTTTTGAAACTTTTAAGTTGAATTATGAAGGTTTTCCAATATTTAATGTAAGGGTCTTAATGTCTTAAAGCTTATTTCTCATTAACCTTTAAAACTTTACCATATCCAGTTTTACTTTTACGGTGGGGCAGTAACTTCAAAAATTCACCATAATTTCATATTTTACTCTTTTATTTCGAATTTTTGTGTGATGTACTTCTATGAGTCTATTTTTGAACAAAAGAAGCCCTACTCAAAAATTCATTTTGTAGCTTGAGTTATGCATATTTTATTCTGACTGTTCAGACTTGAAAGTTCAACTCGGGTCAATGGCTTGTCCACTTCACTGGGAGTTCCTCACATGGAATCTAACAAAACTATTTTATGGGGTGTTCCTCTATGTCTTAGCTTTCTAACAAACTTGGTCCCACTAAAAAATGTTATGTATAACTTGAGTTACGCACATTTTATTACATACTGCCCGAACAAAAATCATCTGGGGACAGTAGATTTTGAAAATTCATATCTCCCTCATTTTAACTCCAAATTTCACGATTTTTATATGTGTGGAAAGCTCTTTGAGTCTACTTTCACAGAAAATTAGTTTCATTGAATTTTGAGTTTTGTAGAACGAGTTATACAGTACGCTTTATAGACTGCCAGAATTCCAGCTTAACTAGTTTTCATGTTCTACATATCGAACTTGTGGAGATGTTGTTATACGACTTCAAATCACCATTTTTATGTTTTATCTCATCATTATATTCAAGGTTTTAGTCACCAAATCAGTATTTTAAAACAAAATAGAGCAAGATACATAAAACCATCATGCCACATATTCTCACTTCAAGACAACATTTTTCAACAAGACAAGAAAACTCATAGAGCAAGAAATGGTCATGAGACCTTGAAGCAAGCCCTAAAACCACCTAGGTATGAAGAGCTTAGGAGTTCTAGAGGTTGAAAAAAACATGAAAAAGAAGGGTTAGAGTCACTACCAAAGAGAGCTTCCTTGAAGGATTTTGAAGGTGGAGAAGGTTGGAGAGGGTCTTCCTACTTGAAGGCTTGAAAATGGGGCTTGTGTATGAGTGACCTTGTTTCTCCAAAGACCAAAAATGGTGGTCCTTGAAGGGATTGTAAGGATGGTGATGGAAATGGGGTGGGAGGTAGTGAGGAGGTTAGAAGAAGAACAAAGAAGGTTGGAAGAACAAGAGAGGGGGGAATGAGACTTGGAGAGAGGAGAGAGCTTTGTGTGTGTTGAGAGAGGAAATGAAAAAATGAAATGAGGGGGAGAGAGAGGGGCTGATTGGCACAAAAAATGGGAGGGAGAGAGTGATGTGATTTTGCTTCTTTTGCAAGCAAGGAGGCTAGGAACCATGGGATAAAAGGGTGGGTTGTGTTTTCCTTGGGTCTTGGTGCATGCTATGGACTATTTTGTGTTTTCTCAAGTGGACAAAAGCAAGGACCCCTCTTGGGATTGGCTTGATTGAATGAGATCACTCCAAGTGGCATAATCCTAAGGGAGGAATGTACTTCTCTTGTTTTGACTAAAGAGATGCTACTAACATAGACCCTTGATCTAAGGGTGCATGATGAAAAGGCAAATGGATGGTTGTATTTTTGCTCTTATCCTTGGCCGAAATTTGGTGCATCAATTAGGAGAAATTTTTAAATCTTCAAAGCCATTAGAATTACCTAAGTTGTTAATCAATTCGATTAGTTAAATTGCTCTTTAACCGATGTCGGTTAATTATATCTTTAAGACGTTTTTCCTCTTAAAAGAATTGATCTTATGAATTATGTAATTAGGGTTTAGAATTAATCTATCTCAATTGATAAGGTAGAAAAATTGTCTTGTACTTAATTAGTAAGATTGGATTAGCTTAATTATATTTCTAAGTAACGAATTTATGAGGTTCGAATAATTAGGTTTTAATTAAACCATTTAGTGCATTATGATCGAATTATTGACTTGACTCAATTCACTAAGCTCTTGCTCATCGAGATTAGCCGATTAATTCTCAGTCAATTGTTAACCTCTCTAATTAGCTAGGATCACTGAACTAATTAGCTTAGACAAAAATTGGGGATGTTACAGCTTACAAATCTAGCACCCAAAACATTGAGGAATGATGAAGAACAGGAAGTGGTGGTTACCAAAGAAACTCATGATTCCACCTAATCTCCATGGAAGCATACATCTCCAACACTTGACACTTATGTGCATCCTCCACCTTTCCCTCAAGGCTTGCAAAGTCCAAAAAATAGGAACAAGAAAAGGAGACTTTTGACACTTTCAAGAAGGTGTAGATCAATATTCCATTGCTTGAGGCTATTAAGCAAGTTCCCAGGTATGCCAAATTTTTGAAGGATTTGTGCACAAACAAGAGGAAGTTAAAAGGTAATGAAAAGGTTTGCATGGGAGAACAAGTTTATGCTGTTTTTCAAAAGAAATTTCCTCCAAAATGTAAAAGTCCTAGTTCATTTACAATTCCTTGCATCATTGGTGATAAAATTTTTGAGAGATGCATGTTAGATCTAGGTGCTTCTATTAGTATAATGCCTTTTTCTATTTACAAATCTTTGAATCTTGGTCCATTAGAAGAAACTGGCATCATAATTCAGTTAGCTGATAGATCTCATACATATCCTAAAGGAGTTGTTGAAGATGTTCTTGTGAAAGTGAATGAACTAGTTTTTCCTGTTGATTTTTATATTCTAGATATGGAGGATGAAGGTGCACTTTGTAACGTCCGATTTCCGACTTCCGATCTCATTTAATGTTGAAATTTCCGATTTCCGAGTTTGTCTTATAAATTATGACTTCCGACCTTAGTCATAGTTTCAAATTCCGACTTCGTTTCCAAAGCTTAAGGGCCGGCTGCATTTTCCGATTTCCGACCTTGTGTAAGCGTGTAAGAATTTCGACCTCATCAGTATGAATTCCGATTTCCGATTTCATTTCAAGTGGCTGATGTTTCCAATTTCCGATCTTAAGATTTCCGACTTAACACTAAGTCCGACGTCCGATTTTATCTCGACCAGAAATGGACACGAGATCAGATTTTTGAACTTGTCTCCCGGTCCGAGTCAAATTTTCACGAGTTCCGATCTCGAGTTTAATACCAAGAGCTCTCATTTCTCTATCCTCCCGAGTTCCGAGATCGAGGTCCTACAATTCACGACTTCCGACTTTAAGTGCTTGGCTTCACATCAGGCTTTGCTTTCAAGTTTCGAAATAAACTGGATAAATTTCCCGGGTTCCGACTTCATATGCAGGATGTTCACGAGTTCCGACTTTATAGAGAGTACGAGTTCCGATTTCATCTTCAGAATATACTGGAAACTAGTCCCACTTTAGGCGACGTGGAGAGCAATTCTACCACACAAATAAGACGACGTGGAGAGCAAGGTTGGCTGAAACTCAGCCTTATGTTTTGAGGCCAATCAAAACTTTCCAAGTTAACTACTACTCATGCTTATATAACACACTCTCCTCCTCTTCATCAGACTCTTCTCTCACGTTGCGTACTTCACTCCAGCTCTCTCTTTTCTTTTCATCACTCACCCAACTCCATCACACTTTGAAATCCTACCAAGTTGCAGCTACAAACTTAAACCAAAATCATTCATAGTAAGAGGTAGAGGTTCTAAATTCTTACTTGACTTTTTGATTCTTGAAGGATTGATAGTGGTCCAATTTCTTAATTTTGATATGTTGATTAAATAATTATGATGAATTATAGCTGAGTTATGGGCTGTTTATGAGGTTAAAACCTGAATTGAAAGTGAGAAAGGATGAAGATATGAAAAAGTTGAGAGGCTAGAAAACTCAAAAATCCTCGGCAGTCCGTACGGCGGAGTCTACGGCTTCGCCTCCCACCGTTAAAAATTAACGAGACCATTTTTAGGTGAAACTAGACATTCAGGGCTTTCCACACATATATCATAATAGGTCATTGGATTAGTATAGAATTAGTTATGAATTTTTGAATTTAGACCTAGAAATCTGGGTTCTCACCCGGGCAGCATGGGTTGAGAAGGGTGTATCTCACCCTATACAACCTCAAATTGAGTGTAACTGATGTTTGAAAGCTAACACATGAGAGAACATCCCATAAAAATTTCAGAATATAATTTATTGTCATTTGTTCCCAGCACATCAATGAATTTGGCTTAGGTCAAAACTGGCCTAGAATAGGACAGCTCAATAGGGTAATGTTTCGAGACTCATAACTCAAAATCCACTTAGGTAAATGACATGAAACTTAATTCATTTTAAAGTTTGTTGTGTGAGCTTCATTTTGATATAAAATTCGCATGATTTCATCTAGTTTTCCAATTTTAGTGAATTTTCTCCTATAGGAACCCAATTCTAGCTAGGAATAAGACAGGCTGAGATAAAATATTTATATCTAGAGTTATATAATTCAAAACGAGATGGGACCAAAGAGAGTAGAAAGTACACATATAAGGCTATAACATATCCAAAAATGAGAATTTAATGAGTTGGATTGAATAAAAATTGGAGCATGCCAAACTCGAGCAGAACAGGGAAGGACAAGCTGGAACCTTCTTAATGCTGGATTTGCAATTGTTGAATGATGTTATACGTGTTTATACATGTTTGCTGGTTTATACTGAAATTATTAGTTGTGCAACTGTACTGATTTGTTTGGCACTATTCACGGGGAAGCGGACTCGATCCGTTATGCCGCCGAAATTTCGGTAAGAAATCCATAAGTTATGAAATTTATGATAACTTGAGTACATCATATGAAAAGAGACAAGTTAGATGTGCATTCATTTCAAGATATTATAAAGAATTCCACACCACTTGGACCAGCCCCGGAATAAATTAAGGGGAATAGATCAGTGGGAAGGTCGGGGAAAGTAAACCTGGTCATCCTGTATAGGAACGAGTTCGGTCCTGAAAAGCGGACTATTACCCAGGAGTATATGGCCAATGACTCCCAGGAGACCAAGTATGGAAATAAGTTATAAAAGGCTAAAGCCTCCACAAATAAGATGCATCTTCTCATTGCACATGCATATGTACAGTGGAATACTTTACTATTGATGGTTCTAGATCCCTGTTTATTAATCATAATATGCTATTTTCCTGCCGTAATTACTATTTGAATACTTTAGCATATCTGTTAATAAAAATTGAATTTATTTCGGTGTATGTTTTACAAGCAAGTATTTAAATTGAATATTATCGTTTCATGATACTATTTGAAAAAAATGTTGCACTGCCGAAACAACTGGGAATGACAGCGATGACAGATGTATAGAAGTTAGGATTTTCTACTGAGAAATATTCATTTCTCACCCTATTGTATGTTCCGCGTCATTCTCAGACCATGGAGCACGCGGCGACCGGGGTTCTATTCATTGAGTTTCCTGAGCTTCACATCCACATCGACCCTTTTCTAGATTCTGTATATATCTCGGGTAGATGCCAGTTTCGTTTATATTTCTTCTTCCAGGGGGACTTTGCTGTACCACTTATGCATCCCCTCTTTGATCCTGCTGTCCCCTACATAGCCATACCTCTTCACATGGCCTATCCATTTCCACCACCACCAGCGGCAGCACCAGCCGCACCAGCAGCTCCAATTCCCATGGCCCCTCCTGCTTCACCACCGTAGCCGATGTCGTCGACCTCGACCTTAGAGGAGGACCCATCCGAGGCGGCTAGTTCTTCGTCGTCATCCGCTCCCAGCGCCGGGCACCTTCCAGCTGACGCCGCCATGGCGAACGGTTTCCTTTCATCAGACTCTGTTTAGATAGCGTGCATGCTATAGTGGGGTTAGATGTACAGAATGACCTTTTGATAGTTTGGGTCATGGTTGGATGGATACATATTAGGAATGTACATGAAATGTCCCATGGGGACCAGTTAGGGTGCTGTTCATAGATACTGGCCATTTCATTTTGTATTAGCGGCCTCGTTTTGACACCTTGTACTTTTTAACAAACCTTGAAATCAAATATCTATATACATATCTATGACACCGTTTGTAGTTATTTTGTTCTTATTGTATTTTTATTTATGTTAAGTTACTTATAGTTTACCAATTGATTTGTATTTATTCCGCCATCCCGCAGAAAGATTTTGTTATGAGATCAGGTAGTCTTATTTGAGAAATTAATACTAATACTGAGGGAGAGATTTATTCAGTATTACACGTAATCTCTTATCAGATATATGATTATAACTTAAGCATAGTACTTTATCTGGTAAGGTGTTACACACTTAACCCTACTCCTATGTTGCTTAGGAGACCATTTTTAATGACTGCTAGAACTAAGATTGATGTGTGTTAAGGAACTCTTTCTATGGAATTTGATGGGCATGTCATTAAATTTAGTTTGTTTGATATAATGAAATACCCTTGTAATTCATCTTCTTTATGGTCCATTGAAGTTATTGATGCAATTGACTTATTAGTGCAGCAAGTGTTTGAATTAGGGAAGGAAGATAGCTTGGAAGTGGCTCTTGTCAACAATCTTGAGTTAAAGAAGCTTAATGAGCCAAAGTGGGAGCTAGAATTGCAAGATGACATCATTGAAGAGGTTGCTGCCTTGGAAGCCATGTCTCCCATTCTTCTACACATGGTGTCATGCCTTGAGCTTCCTATACTTAAAGAGAAGCTTTCCCCATCCATTGTTAAGGCACCTGTGCTTGAATTGAAGCCCTTACCAGGTCATCTCAAATATGCATTCTTGGGAGAGAAAGAAACACTTGCTGTGATCATTGCTAACAATCTGACACCATCCCAAGAAGAAAGGCTTATTAGAGTCCTTATAGACCACAAGATAGCCATTGCATGGTCAATTGCGGATATAAAGGGAATTAGCCCTTCTGTGTGTATGCATAGGATCTTAATTGAAGATGGAGCAAAGCCAAGTAGAGAACGTCAAAGAAGACTTAATCCTAACATGATAGAGGTTGTGAAAAAGGAAATTCAGAAACTGCTTGATGCTAGTATCATCTATGCCATCTCTGATTCAAAATGGGTGAGCCCTGTGCAAGTGGTTCCCAAGAAATCTGGTGTAACGTCCGAAAAATTTATCGTTAACAGCTGAATTATTTGGTTTTTATCAAATAAGTGAGTTTAATCATAACTTGATTAAACATTTACTCAAAGCCAATTAAGTAAGATTTAGACGGATTAGGCTTGATGGAATTAGATTAGAAGCATAGAAAACCCCACAAAAAAATTTCAAACCGATTTACCAATTTAAGAGAAATCGGTAAGATTTCGGAATTTTAAACTGTCGGAACTGGACTAGTAGAATTTTTCTATGAATGCCCTAGAATCAACAGCTAAGATTTATCCAAATACCCCCTCAAGTGGTGCCTAGACAGCCCTTGATGATGGGGAATGAACTAGATTTTATGACCAAGAAAGATCCACTAATCACATGCACTCCACCTCCGAATATCTCACTTTTTTTCTCTCTTTCCCCCATCAGAAAATTCGACCAGCAGCCAGCCTTTTCTAGTGCTGAAGTTCTTCTCTTTCTCTCCTCTTTGCTCTCATTTCTACTTCATTCTCATCCATCTTCAAGTCTTATCCCAAGCCACCACCATCAAAGACACAAAATCAGAATAAGTTACATAAGACAAGGTAGGAAATCCTACTTCTCCTCTTGTTCCTCTGATTAGGGGCTGCATGTTGGGCATGCATAATCTGAGATGTTGGTGTTTTATAGAGTGATGATGATGTTTTATGACTGATTTTGCATGTATGTTGTGATTAAAATTGGATTTGAGGGCAAATAGCTTGAAGGAGGAAGACAAATCTAGAGGCTGTTAAGGTTTTCCCTCGGCGGTCCATACGGCGGAGTGTACGGCTCTGCCTTCCGCCATTTAAATTAGATGAAAATTTTTTTAATGAAACTAGACATCTAGGGCTTTCTATACATATAAAATATAAGGCCATTGGATTAGTATAGAATTAGTTATGAATTTTTGAAGTTAGACCTAGAAATCTGGGTTCTCACCCGGGCAGCATGGGTTGAGAAGGGTGTAACTCACCCTATACAACCTCAAATTGAGTGCAACGAAAGTTTTTTGAAAGCTAACACATGAGAGAACATCCCATAAAAATTTCAGAATTTAATTCGTTGTCATTTGTTCCCAGCACATCAATGAAATTGGCTTAGGTTTAAACTGGCCTAGAATAGGGCAGCCCATTAGGGTAATGTTTCGAGACACATAACTCATACTATACTTATGCAAATGACATGAAACTTAACTCATTTTAAAGCTTGTTGTGTTAGCTTCATTTTGATATAAAATCTGCATGATTTCATCTAGTTTTCGATTTTTAGTGAATTTTATTCTATAGGAACCCAATTCTGGCTAAGAACAGGACAGACTGAGATAAAATGTTTATATCTTGAGTTATACAAGTCAAAATAAGATGGAACTAAAGGGGTTAGAAACTAGACATATAAGGCTACAACATATCCAAAAATTAGGTTTAAATGAGTTGAATGGAATAAAAATGGGAGCATGCCAAACTCCGGCAGAACAGGGGAGAATAAACTAAAATCTTATTGATGCTTGATTGGCAATTGTTGAATGATGCTATAAATGTATATATATATATTTGCTGGTCTATGCTGAAATTATTTGTTGTGCAATTATACTGGTTGTCTGGCACTATTCATGGGGAAGCGGACTCGATCCGTTATGCCGCCGAAAATTCAGTAAGAAGTTCATATGCCGTAAAAATTTATGATAGCTTGAGTACATTATATTTAAAGAATCAAGCTAGATGTGCATTCATTTCATGATGCTATAAAGGATTCCACATCACTTGGGCCAGCCTCGGAATAAATTAAGGGGAATAGATCAGTGGGAAGGTCAGGAAAAGTAAACCCGACCATCCTGTATATGAACGAGCTCGGTCCTGAAAAGCAGACTATTACCCAGGAGTATATGGCCAATGACTCCCAGGGGACCAAGGATGGAAATAAATTCTAATAGGCGAAGGCCTTCTAGAATAAGATGCATTTCTAATTACACATTCATAAGCACAGTGTACTGCTTATTGATTGACTATCTTAGATACCTGTTTATTTTTCGTATATGCTATTGCTCATTTACAATTACTGTTTAATTGCTTTAATATTTCTATTAATTAAGATTGAGCTTTTTTCGGTGTATGTTTTTTTAATAAGTATTTAAGTTCAATATCATTTTGTGTTGTACCACTGTAAAAATTTGAAAGGCCGAAACAACTGGGAATGACAGCAATGACAGATGTGTAGAACTAGGAATTCCTACTGAGAAATTTTTATTTCTCACCCTATTGTATATTTCCGCATCATTCTCAGACCATGGAGCATGCAGTGACAGGAGTCCTATTCATTGAGTTTCTTGAGCTCCACATTCACATCGACCCGTTCCTAGACTCTGTATATATATCTGGCAGGTGCCAATTTCGTTTGTATTTCTTTTTCTAGCGAGACTTTGCCGTACCACTTATGCATCCACTATTTGACCCTGCTGTCCCATATATCGCCATTCCCCTATATATGGCCCATCCATTTCCACCTCCAGCAGCAGCAGCACCAGTGGCAGCGTAGCCCCAACTCCTATGGCTCCTCTTGCTTCACCATCACAGCCAATGCTCTCCGCCTCGATGTCAGAGGAGGACCCATCTGAGGTGGCGAGTTCCTCCTCGTCTTCTGCACCGAGCGCGGGCCACCCCTTGCAGACGCACCCATGGCGAATGGGTTTCTTTCCTCAGATTCCAGTTAGATAGCAGATATGCCGTAGTGATAGTAGATGTACAGGACGACCCTCTTTTGGCAGCCTGGGCCATAGATAGATGAGTATAGATCAGGAGTAGTACATGAAATGTCCCATGGGGACCACTTAGGGTATTGTGCTTAGGGACCGGCCATTTTATTTTGTACTAGTGGCCTCATATTTTCTTTTACCCTGTATTTTTTTGTTAAACTTTGAAAGCAAATGTTGATGTATACATTTAAGATGTATGTTGCAGTAGTTCTGTCCTCATTATATTTTTATTTATATTACGTTATTTACAGTATACTGATTAACTGGTATTTATTCCGCCGTCACGTAGGAATATTTATTATGTGATTAAATATTCTTATGCGAGTAATTAACACTAATATAGAAAATAGGAGTAAACCAGTATTACACGTAATCACTTATCAGATAATTTATTATGACTTAAGCATAGTACTTTGTCTGGTAAGGTGTTAGATCTAGCATCACAGTGATCAAGAATGAAGACAATGAGTTGATTCCAACAAGGGTGCAAACTGGTTGGAGAATGTGTATTGATTATAGGAAGCTTAATTCCGCCATAAGGAAGGATCATTTTCCTCTTCCTTTCATGGATCAAATGTTAGAAAGATTGGCTGGACACTCTCACTTTTGCTTCCTTGATGGTTATTCAGGATACAACCAAATTGTGATTGCTCCAGAAGATTAAGAAAAGACCACATTCACATGTCCTTATGGTGTCTATTCTTATAGAAGAATGCCCTTTGGTTTATGTAATGCCCCTTCTACTTTTCAAAGGTGCATGATAAGTATCTTTTCATATTACATTGAAAGCATTATTGAGGTATTTATGGATGATTTCTCTATTTATGGTAATTCTTTTGATAAATGCCTTGATAATTTGTCTCTTGTTTTAGATAGATGCTTAGAAACAAATCTTGTTTTAAATTAGGAAAAATGCCATTTTATGGTTGATCAAGGAATTGTTTTGGGACATGTGATTTCAGCTAAAGGAATTGAGGTAGATAAAGCTAAAGTAGACCTTGTTAAATCCTTACCATACCCCACTTCGATGAGGGAGGTTAGTTTCTTTCTTGGACATGCAGGTTTCTACAGAAGATTTATCAAGGATTTCTCAAAGATTTCTCATCCTCTCTGTAAGTTGCTGCAAAAAGAAGTGGCGTTTGATTTCAATGAAGAGTGCAAGATGGCAAAGAGCTTCTCACTTCAACTCCCATTATTCAGCCACTTGACTGGAGCTTACCTTTTGAGGTTATGTGTGATGCAAGTGATTTTGCTATTAGTGCTGTTTTGGGTCAGCGAAAAGGGAAGTTGCCTCATGTCATTTATTATGCTTCTCGCACTCTAAATGATGCACAACTAAACTATTCTACCACTGAAAAGGAATTTTTTTGCTGTAATCTTTGCTTTGGAGAAGTTTAGATCTTATTTGGTTGGATCTAAAGTTGTTGTTTATAGTGATCATGTAGCACTTAAGTATTTGCTTTCTAAGAAAGATGCAAAGCCTAGATTGATCAGGTGGATTCTTTTATTGCAGGAATTTGACATTGAGATCAAAGACAAGACGGGAAGTGAAAACTTAGTGGCTGATCATCTTAGTCGCTTGGCTCTTGAAGAGGATGCCTTACCTTTGGAAGAGAAGTTCCCTAATGAGCAACTCTTTGCCATTAATGTCAGTGTTCCTTGGTATGCTGATATTGTCAATTTTAAGGTCACAAAGGAGCTACCAAAGGATTTAACTTGAGCTCAAAAGGACAAGATTAAGAGTGACTCCAAGTATTATATTTGGGATGATCCTTATCTATGGAAGCATTGTTCTGATCAGGTAATAAGAAGGTGTGCCCCTGAATCTGAGTTTAACTCAATTTTAAGTTTCTGTCATGCTTATGCTTGTGGTGGCCATTTTGGACCAAAAAGAACAACTCTTAAAGTGCTTGAATGTGGTTTTTATTGGCCTTCTTTGTTTAAGGATGTATATTTGTTTTGCAAAGCATGTGATAGATGCCAACATGTTGGTAATTTAAGCCCTAAAAACCAAATGCCCTAATCACCCATACTTGTTCTTGAATTTTTTGATGTTTGGGGAATTGATTTTATGGGACCATTTGTTTCTTCCTTTGGTAATGTTTACATTCTTCTAGCAGTTGACTATGTCTCTAAGTGGATTGAGGCTAAGGCCACTAGGTTGAATGATGCTAAAACTGTTTGTAATTTTGTGAGAACTAATATCTTTGCAAGATTTGGCCCTCCTAAAGCTATTATTAGCAATAGGGGTACTCATTTTTGTAATAGGTCTTTTCAAGCTCTCTTGAAGAAGTATAATGTTGTCCATAGAATTTCCACTGCATATCATCCTCAAACAAGTGGACAAGCTAAATTGTCAAATAGAGAGGTGAAATCCATCTTGGAGAAAACAGTGAATCCAAATTTAAAGGATTAGAGCTTAAGGCTTGATGATGCATTGTGGGCTTATAGGACAGCCTATAAAATGCCTTTGGGAATGTCTCCATACAGGTTGCTTTATGGCAAACCTTGTCATTTACCTGTGGAGCTTGAACATAAAGCTTATTAGGCTGTTAAGCAATGTAACATGAATTTAGATGAAGCTGGAATTCATAGAAAGTTACAATTGCAAGAACTTGAAGAAATTAGGAACAATGCATATGATAATGCAAGAATCTATAAGGAGAAGACAAAGATGTTCCATGACAAGATGATTTTGAGGAAGGATTTTTCCATTGGTCAAAAAGTTCTTCCTTTTCATTCAAGCTAAAACTATTTCCTGGTAAGTTAAGATCAAGGTGGATTGGTCCTTTTGTTGTCACTAACATATTTCCCCATGGTGCAGTTGAAATTAAGGTTTTAGATACAGGGAAAGTGTAACACCCTACCAACTTAATGTTATGCTTAAGTCATAGCATGAAATTGGATGGTTGCGTTATCGTGTTAGTTCTCCGTCTAAAGTTGTATTCATTATAATATATTCTCTTTTTCTCTAATATATATATATATATATATACTTGATGACTATGCCAACGAAACGGCGCCCTGTATATAATGAACGTGATCAACATTATAGAATGTAACAAAATTTAATAAAAAACACAACAGAAAGGAATAAAGACAGGTAACATATTATCAGCTGTATACATACATATATAAGTTGGAAGCCAACGCCTAGCTTTATATCTGAGTTCCAAAAGAGAATACATAAGTGGGGCCGGGGTACCAAAAAGACATAAGGCTCGTGTCAATCAAAAACGATCCCATGGGGTCTTCAGAGGACATTTCAAACTAGCTGATATACATAAGGCTTAGTCTATGACCCAATGTTGCACACTGCCAAAAAAGGGCCATACTGAACAATGCAACTTGCGACTGGGACCTACTCGGTTAGATAACCGTTGGCCATACCAGGCTTGGCTAGAGAGTAGTCAGCACTTGGTCCCTAAGAGGAGGATGATGAGCTGGTAGCCTCAGAAGGATCGCTCTTAGAATTGAGTGGAATGTCTGGAACCACCTGTGGAGGTGACTCTGGTGGAGGACTAGTAGGAGCTGCCAGTGCTATAGGTGCTGCAGGTGCTGGAGGGGGGTGTGCTATGTAACACCCTAATAAACCCATACTACGCTTAAGTCGTATTACGGCATTTTATTAGTTGTTACTTATGCTCGTGGGAAACTAATCTTTGCTTGAAATTAAGTTATGTGGAAAATACGATAAGATTTTTCTTTGAAATACGTCGTCGCTTTGCAGCGTTTTGAAAAGTAAAGCCTTGAACGAGAAGCTAGACAGAGAAAGAACGTGTCGCATAAAATACGTATTCCAATATCATAAAACAAGAGAAAGGTAAATGAATAGTAATTCACAAAATACATTGCATTATGTAGCAAAATCATTACATCGATATGGGTTCATAATATATAGACATATATATCAGCATTACATCAAAGGAGGCTCATGGTCGGGCCATGGTCCAAATACTAGATATAAACTAAAATCGACATCGTTCGTCACAAAAGAGATGAATGAAGATGCAGAGCTACGGTGACGACAAGTCCACATCAGCAATCGTCTGACATCCCACGTCATACGCCCGCTCACAGTGTCGGGGATCCATGCTCTGCTCCACCGGATGCGCCATCGAGATCTGGTGACGATACGGAGAATAACTGGGGTGAGAAATGGAATTTCTCAGTAGGACTCGAACCCGACACGAAAGTGTCATCGTCATCATCCCAGCCACTTTGGTTTTATTAATGAAAATAGTGAGCATGCATAAGGTTCAATTCTTGGATTTTTGAAATCATGAATATCCGAAGCGGATTCAATTTTAACATACTCTCTAATCATTTATATCATAACATACATGGGCATAAGTATAATCATATAAAACATGCATGTTCATGCTATAAGATTCTCTTAACTTCTTTCCCTTTCTAGGGTTTTGGACCGAAGTCCCTTTTCTTTTCTTAACTTGACTTTATCTTTTCACCCACTAAACATAAGTGATAATGAGTTCATACCGTGGCCGTCGCCACCATAAAATTTCGGTACTTACACAAGCTGGGTCATGCCATGCCTCATGTAAGACCTATCCCCTATACTCACACTAGCTGGGTCATGCCATGCCTCATGTGAGTCGTGGGTGAAGGGAGCTTAAATTAGGTCACCTTCCCTTTTGAAGGATCATACCCTTAGTTCATATTTTTCTTATTAAAGCTTATGTTGCAAAGTTATTCTAATTCTCTTCCACATTTAGGCATTACGTATCGCCGTCCCCAAATGTGGTTCCTTTATTAATCACCTCTGGGCGTTACGTATCGCCGTCCCCAGGGTGTTCATATTTATTAGTCTTTTCATGTTTATCATTAAGCATCATATTATCAACATATCATATTCATATCATCATGATTCATCATAATATCGTCGTCATATCATTATCATCCTTATCATCATCATAACACTATCATAATCATCATCATATCACATCATCATCATCATGATCATCATCATATCATATCATCATCATCATGATCATCATCATAACATCATCATATCATCATGCTTGCACATAAACATAGGCATATTCTCAAGCAAAGTTTTATGAGCTTAGCTTAGTAAATTTGGTGCAAGCTTTTAATTGAGATTGTCTCTTGTGTAAACTTCTTTTATTGGGCATAGTGCCAATTTCATCTATTATCCTTTTTGACACTTTTAAGTTGAATTATAACGGTTTTTCCAATGCTTAATATGAGGGTATTAATGTTCTAGAGCTTATTTCTCCTTATTCCTTAACTTTTACCATAATCAGTTTTTATTTTTATAGTGAGGCAGTAACTTTGAAAATTCACCATAATTTCATATTTTACTCTTTTATTTCGAATTTTTGTGTGGATATACTCCTCTGAGTCTATTTTTAAACAAAAGAAACCACACTTAAAAATTCATTTTGTAGCTTGAGTTATGTACATTTTATTCTGACTGTTTAGGATTGAAAGTTCATCTCGGGTCAGTGGCTTGTCCACTTCACTGGGAGTTCCTCACATGGAATCTGACAAAAATGTTTTTTGGGAGTGTTCCTCTATGTCTTAGCTTTCTAACAAACTTGGTCCCACTCAAAAATGTTATGTATAACTTGAGTTATGTACGTTTTATTACCCACTGCCCGGACAGAAACCCATCCAGGGACAGCAAGCTTTAAAAATTCATATCTCCCTCATTTTAAGGCCAAATCTCACATATTTTATATGTATGAAAAGCTATTTGAGTCTATTTTCACAGAAAATTAGTTTCATTGCATTTTGAGTTCTGAAGAAATAAATATACCGCACGCTTTACAGACTGCCAAAATTCCAGATTTACTAGTTTTTAAGTTTTACATATCAATCTTGTGGAAATGTTGCTATACCACTTCAAATCACTATTTTTATGTTTTATCTCATCATCATACTCAAACTTTTAGTCACCAAATCAGTATTTTTAACCAAACTAAAGCAAGATACATAAATCCATCATGCCACATATTCTCACTTTAAAAACAACACTTTCAACAAGACAAGAAAACTCATAGGGCAAGGAATGGTCATGAGACCTTGGAGCAAGTCCTAAAACCACCTAGCTATGAAGAGCTTAGGAGTTCTAGAGCTTGAAAAACATAGAAGAAGGAAGGCTTAGAATCACTACCAATTGCATTTCTTGAAAGCTTGAAGAGAAAGAAAGATGTTGGAGATGGCCTCCTTCTCCTTGAGCTTGATAGTGAGGCTTGTGTATGAGTGGCTTTGTTTCTCCAAGGACCAAAAATGGTAGTCCTTGAAGGGATAGTGATGGTGGTGATAGGAGATGAGGGTGATGGTGGTAGAAAAGTGAGGACTTAGGGTAGGAAAACAAGAAGAACAAGAAGAAGAGTAGGAAGAACAAAGAGAGGTTTAGAGAGAGGTGAGAGCTTTTGTGTGTATTCTTGAGAGAGGAAATGAAAATGAATTGAGGAGAGAGGGAGGGCTGAAAGTGGCGCATAAATGGGGAGAAAGGTGATGTGATTTTTGCTTCTTACACAAGCTAGGGAGTGGGAAAAACCTAGGGGCAAAAGAGAGTGTTGTGTTTCCTTTGAGTCTTGGAAATTGGGTAAAGACTATGTAGTGTTTTTGTCAAGTGGTTAAAAGCATGAGTTCTCTTAGGATTTGGCATTGGATGGCTAGAATCACACCAAGTGTCATTATCTTGATGAAGGAGAGTACAACTCTTGTCATGACTTAAAGGATCTACTAATATGGACTCTTAATCTTGTGGTGTATGATGAGAAAGTAAATGGATGGTTGGATATGGCTCTTGCTTTGACCAAACTTTCAATCCATAATTAAAGGGAAGTTTCTACATCTTTATAATTGTTGTAATTATCTAAATGCTAATTAATTCAATTAGTTTAAATTACACATTAGCATATTTTAATTGAGAAGGATTTTCCTCATTAATTATGTAAGAAGATATGAGGGTTAATGTGATTAAGATGTGATACTTATATGCTCTTAGTTAATTAGGTTAGGTCACCTTGATTTTTATGTTCTAAATCATGGATTAATAAGGATTGGGCAATTAGGCTTTTAATTGTAACTTTTAATGTATTATGTTTCAATTGTTGACTTTTACTTATCTTGTTGACTTGCCTTTAATTTACTAAGCTCTTGCTCTCGAGATTAATCGATTAATCCTCAATTAATCATTAACCTCTCTAATTAGCCAGGATCACTGAGCTAATTAACTTAGACAAAAATCGGGAATGTTACAATCTGCCCTCCTTAACAATAATTTTGCTCTCAAAATTCGTTACCTATAAACAGGTCAAGGGCAGGCTTGCCTTTGGTGCAGTTCCTTGCAAAATGCCCAGGCTGTCAACATTTGAAGCAGACATTTTGTCCGGCGTAGCAAATCCCTTTGTGTTGTCTCTCACACTTTGGGCAGGTGGGATTCATTGCAGGCTTCGGGGGCTGGTCGGCGGGTCTTGGAGGGTTGGCAGATGGCTCTTGTGGCTAGTTGCCCTTGGATCCTTCACCGTAGTTGGGCTTCTTTTGCAAGGGCTCCTTCGGGTGTTGCCCTTGAGATGCCTGTCTCCTCTTACAGGCCTCTGATCTCTGAATTGCCAACTTTCGATTACATTCTTCTACTACACGGCTCTTATTAACAAGTGCCGCATAGTTCCTTATCTCCAATGGGGCCACTGACGCCAGAATGTCGGCCCGCAATCCTCCCTCATACTTCATGCATTTCCAATGCTCATCTGAGTTTCGCTGATACAATGTAGAAAACTTGCATAGCTCCTCAAACTTCGCCGTGTACTCAGCAATGCTCATACCTCCTTGGTAGAGCCTCAGGAATTCCATCTCCTTCGCGTTCCTTATGGACATCGGGAAGTACTTCTCATAAAAAGCCACCTTGAAGGCATCCCATGTGATCTCCCTCTGATCACTTTCCATCAAGCTTTTTGCTCCTTTCCACCAGAACTCGGCATCCGCCTTCAACATGTAAGTGGCAAAGGCCACTTTTTGGGTCTCTGAACAAGCTAACACGGAGTAGATCTTCTTAATCTCTTTGATCCACTCGTCGGCTTCGTCAGGGTTGAAAGCCCCCTTGAAACTGGGCGGGTTCGCCTTACGAAACTCCGAGAACTTCTGATACTCGGCATCCGCTCCATTTCCACCAACAGACTCTTCGGATCTTCGGTTCAACTGGTCCATCATATGCTCAGCAGCTGTAGCTTGAGCTTGCATTGCATTTGCCATCTGCTGGAAGGTCCTCATGAACTCGGCGAGGTTCGCGCTGTCGCTGTTCTCGTTGGAGGTACGTCTGCGAGTTGCCATTAGTTCCTGAACACACCATACAAAGATATCGAGTTGATCAGGCCCAATATTAAGCATATGCATGGCAGCAACTAAAGGCAATCTCACATGACGGTCATGCATTCTAAGTCCTACATCCCATCATACAGACAGGATTCTCAGCACGACTTAACATAGCGCACGTAGGATTATGCTTGGAAGCATAGTCAGTCCAATCCTCAGGCTTTAACAGGATGAACTGCTCTGATACCATAATGTAACACCCTAATAAACCCATACTACGCTTAAGTCGTATTATGGCATTTTATTAGTTGTTACTTATGCTCGTGGGAAACTAATCTTTGCTTGAAATTAAGTTACGTGGAAAATACGATAAGATTTTTCTTTGAAATACGTCGTCGCTTTGCAGCGTTTTGAAAAGTAAAGCCTTGAACGAGAAGCTAGACAGAGAAAGAGCGTGCCGCATAAAATACGTACTCCAATATCATAAAACAAGAGAAAGGCAAATGAATAGTAATTCACAAAATACATTGCATTATGTAGCAAAATCATTACATCGATATGGGTTCATAATATATAGACATACATATATATCAGCATTACATCAAAGGAGGCTCATGGTCGGGCCATGGTCCAAATACTAGATATAAACTAAAATCGACATCGTTCGTCACAAAAGAGATGAATGAAGATGCAGAGCTACGGCGACGACAAGTCCACATCAGCAATCGTCTGACATCCCACGTCATACGCCCGCTCACAAAGGTTTCCGGGATCCATGCTCTGCTCCACCGGATGCGCCATCGAGATCTGGTGACGATACGGGAGAATAACTAGGGTGAGAAATGGAATTTCTCAGTAGGACTCGAACCCGACACGAAAGTGTCATCGTCATCGTCCCAGCCACTTCGGTTTTATTAATGAAAATAGTGAGCATGCATAAGGTTCAATTCTTGGATTTTCGAAATCATGAATATCCGAAGCGGATTCAATTTTAACATACTCTCTAATCATTTATATCATAACATACATGGGCATAAGTATAATCATATAAAACATGCATGTTCATGCTATAAGATTCTCTTAACTTCTTTCCTTTTCTAGGGTTTTGGACCGAAGTCCCTTTTCTTTTCTTAACTTGACTTTATCTTTTCACCCACTAAACATAAGTGGTAATGAGCTCATACCGTGGCTGTCGCCACCATAAAATTTCGGTACTACACTAGCTGGGTCATGCCATGCCTCATGTAAGACCTATCCCCTATACTCACACTAGCTGGGTCATGCCATGCCTCATGTGAGTCGTGGGTGAGGGGAACTTAAATTAGGTCACCTTCCCTTTTGAAGGATCATACCCTTAGCTCATCTTTTTCTTATTAAAGCTTATGATGCAAAGTTATTCTAATTCTCTTCCACATTTAGGCGTTACGTATCGCCGTCCCCAAATGTGGTTCCTTTATTAATCACCTCTGGGCGTTACGTATCGCCGTCCCCAGGGTGTTCATATTTATTAGTCTTTTCATGTTTATCATTAAGCATCATATTATCAACATATCATATTCATATCATCATGATTCATCATAATATCGTCATCATATCATTATCATCCTTATCATCATCATAACACTATCATAATCATCATCATATCACATCATCATCATCATGATCATCATCATATCATATCATCATCATCATGATCATCATCATAACATCATCATATCATCATGCTTGCACATAAACATAGGCATATTCTCAAGCAAAGTTTTATGAGCTTAGCTTAGTAAATTTGGTGCAAGCTTTTAATTGAGATTGTCTCTTCTGTAAACTTCTTTTATTGGACATAGTGCCAATTTCATCTATTATCCTTTTTGACACTTTTAAGTTAAATTATAAAGGTTTTTCCAATGCTTAATATGAGAGTATTAATGTTCTAGAGCTTATTTCTCCTTATTCCTTAACTTTTACCATAACCAGTTTTTATTTTTACAGTGGGGCAGTAATTTTGAAAATTCACCATAATTTCATATTTTACTCTTTTATTTCGAATTTTTGTGTGGATATACTCCTCTGAGTCTATTTTTAAACAAAACAAACCCCACTTAAAAATTCATTTTTTAGCTTGAGTTATGCATATTTTATTCTGACTGTTCAGGATTGAAAGTTCATCTCGGGTCAGTGGCTTGTCCACTTCACTGGGAGTTCCTCACATGGAATCTGACAAAACTTTTATGGGAGTGTTCCTCTATGTCTTAGCTTTCTAACAAACTTGGTCCCATTCAAAAATGTTATGTATAACTTGAGTTATGCACGTTTTATTACCCACTGCCCGGACAGAAACCCATCCAGGGACAGCAAACTTTAAAAATTCATATATCCCTCATTTTAAGGCTAAATCTCACATATTTTATATGTATGAAAAGCTCTTTGAGTGTATTTTCACAGAAAATTAGTTTCGTTGCATTTTGAGTTCTGAAGCAATAAATATACCGCACGCTTTACAGACTGCCAGAATTCCAGATTTACTAGTTTTTAAGTTTTACATATCAATCTTGTGGAAATGTTGCTATACCACTTCAAATCACTATTTTTATGTTTTATCTCATCATCATACTCAAACTTTTAGTCACCAAATCAGTATTTTTAACCAAACTAAAGCAAGATACATAAATCCATCATGCCACATATTCTCACTTTAAAAACAACACTTTCAACAAGACAAGAAAACTCATAGGGCAAGGAATGGTCATGAGACCTTGGAGCAAGTCCTAAAAACACCTAGCTATGAAGAGCTTAGGAGATCTAGATCTTGAAAAACATAGAAGAAGGAAGGCTTAGAATCAATACCAATTGGATTTCTTGAAAGCTTGAAGAGAAAGAAAGATGTTAGAGATGGCCTCCTTCTCCTTGAGCTTGATAGTGAGGCTTGTGTATGAGTGGATTTGTTTCTCCAAGGACCAAAAATGGTAGTCCTTGAAGGGATAGTGATGGTGGTGATAGGAGATGAGGGTGATGGTGGTAGAAAAGTGAGGACTTAGGGTAGGAAAATAAGAAGAACAAGAAGAAGAGTAGGAAGAACAAAGAGAGGTTTAGAGAGAGGTGAGAGCTTTTGTGTGTATTCTTGAGAGAGGAAATGAAAATGAATTGAGGAGAGAGGGAGGGCTGAAAGTGGCGCACAAATGGGGAGAAAGGTGATGTGATTTTTGCTTCTTACACAAGCTAGGGAGTGGGAAAAACCTAGGGGCAAAAGAGAGTGTTGTGTTTCCTTTGAGTCTTGGAAATTGGGTAAAGACTATGTAGTGTTTTTGTCAAGTGGTTAAAAGCATGAGTTCTCTTAGGATTTGGCATTGGATGGCTAGGATCACACCAAGTGCCATTATCTTGATGAAGGAGAGTACAACTCTTGTCATGACTTAAGGGATCTACTAATATGGACTCTTAATCTTGTGGTGTATGATGAGAAAGTAAATGGATGGTTGGATATGGCTCTTGCTTTGACCAAACTTTCAATCCATAATTAAAGGGAAGTTTCTACATCTTTATAATTGTTGTAATTATCTAAATGCTAATAGTTTAAATTACACATTAGCATATTTTAATTGAGAAGGATTTTCCTCATTAATTATGTAAGAAGATGTGAGGGTTAATGTGATTAAGATGTGATACTTATATGCTCTTAGTTAATTAGGTTACGTCACCGTGATTTTTATGTTCTAAATCATGGATTAATAAGGATTGGGCAATTAGGCTTTTAATTGTAACTTTTAATGTATTATGTTTCAATTGTTGACTTTTACTTATCTTGTTAACTTGCCTTTAATTTACTAAGCTCTTGCTCTCGAGATTAATTGATTAATCCTCAATTAATCGTTAACCTCTCTAATTAGCCAGGATCACTGAGCTAATTAGCTTAGACAAAAATCGGGGATGTTACTTGCTACATGTAATGGGACCGCAAAGTATGGAGCAGTAGGGTTAAAAGCAGGGTGAAATAAAGGAAAAGCAAAATTCCTGTTGCTAAAAAGGTAGAGGCAAAAATGGCAGGAGCCGACTATGTACAACGAATTCAACTCGGGGTCATGGTGAAGCTGCAGGTTAGGGATCTCGATAAACAGGGTAGCTGTCGAGTCTATCACTAGGGTCTGAGAATAATGCGGAAATACAAAGCGAGGTGAGAATTTAAAGAAATTCTCAATAGGATTCGAATATGGTATTCAACTGACGTCACATTCATTCTCAGTTGCCTCGATTTTTATTTAATTAAAAAAACATGGGATCAAATTGAACTACCCACATTCAATAAGTTTAAGAAAACATCTGGTCCGAGGCAAGATCCAATTTTACTTAAGATAGCATAAGAAATAGAATAACTACTAAATAGTGATGTACAGAATAATGAGCAAGATAAACAAACATATAGCAATAAATAAACATAACAGTCAAACTGTAACCAACATATAATGACTATTCAATACGACCATGCAAAATCTCATTCTTGAACTTATCTTCAAAAACTTTTCCATTACTTGGTCCCCTGAGAGTTCCTGGCCATTCAGACTCCTGGGCAATAGTCTGCTTTTCAGGATTGAGCTCGTTCCTATACAGGAATGCCGGGTTTACTTTCCCTGACCTTCCCACCGATCTATTCCCCTTAACTTTTTTCGGGGCTGGCCCAAGTATTATGGAACTTTCATCATAACATAACCTTTATGTTTATCATAACATAACCTTTATGAATTCCTTACAAATGCACATGGATTTGAATGTAGATTATAACTCATGCATAAGCTTTACCGAATTTCGACAGCATAATGGAACGTGTCCGCTTCCCCATGAATAGTGCCAGTACTCAGAAAACCAATTTTCAGAGATATCATAACATTTCATTCACAATTAAATCATCAATTTCATAGGAATAATCGTTGCATTTAGAACATGGTTGCTATCTCAGCACATTCATTCAACACAATTTTTGTAAATCAGGTCATAATTTCTATAACTCATCTGGAACTAAATTTAGGATATGTTAGAGTGTTATGTGTCTATTTTCTAACCTCTTTGGTCCCATATAATTTTGATAAGTTTAGCTCAAGTTATTTAAGTTTGATCCTGGCCTGCCCTGAAGCTGGCCAGAATTACACATTTAAAAGTAAAAATCCACTAAAAATTGAAAACAGTTCAAATCATACCAAACTAGTCTCATATTAAAGCTAATAGGACAAGCTTTCATTTGCAGCAATTCCATTTCATTTTCTTTAGTAGACCTCGAGTTATAAGCCCCGAAATCTGACCTTCCTTAATTACCCTGTTTTGGCCCGATTTGGACATAGGGCAAATTCTTCGAACCACTGGGAGCAAACGGGACCTTATCTAACTCTAAAATTTTTATAGGATATTCTCCTATGTGTAAGCTTTCTAAAAAATTTGGTTTCATTCAATTCCAAGTCGTAAGCATGTTTTTCCCTGAACAACCTAGTCTGCCCAGATTCAAATTCAAAAACCTAGTTGAAAATTCTAAAATTCATATCTCTATCAATACTATTCCAATGGCCTTATATTATATATATATGGAAAGCCCTGAATGTCTAGTTTCATATAAAAATATTTTCATCAAATTTAAAAAGTGGTAGGCGGAGCCGTACACTTTGCCGTACGGATTGCCGAGGGATTTTGGTCTTCCAGCCCCTCACTTCTTCTTACTTTCACCCTTTCTTGCTTCTTAAGCGATTTTACTATCAAAAACAGCCAACAAACCAACCAAAGATCATCATATTCATTCAATCATCACATCATGAAGTGAGAAAATAAAACCCCGATCAGCCCCATATCCAAGAAGACAAGAACAAGTTAAATCTCTACCTTTATCTTGAAGCAACAACTAGCTAGTCTTGAGTTCTAAGAAAGGATATGGATGCAAAGGGCTTGATGGAGGCTGAAAGTGGAAGAAGGAGTGGAAGAAGATGAAGAAAAGAAGAGAGGAAGGCTGCTGGAAGGGGTCGAATTCTGCTTGTGTAGAAAAGAGAAATAAGGCAGCAAGATATTTGGGGGTAGTTAGGAAGGAAGCACCCCATTGGTTGCAGGATTTTGTGGCTCAATTTCAGCCAACTTTCCCCCATTCTTTGTGGCTGTCTTGCACCACTTTTTATGGGCTAAGTGGCTGAGTTTTCAACCACTTGATGTAGGGTTATTATGTGAAAAATCCTATTAGTTCGGTTCCGACAGTTTAACACACCGAACCTTTACTGATTTCCTTTAAATCGGTAAATTGGTTTAAGAAAATTTCTATGAAATCTTCTATACTTTTAACCTAATTCCCTTATATCTAAACTCAATTAATTGCTAATCAATTGATCCTAGATAACTATTTAGTCGAATTTTAATGAACTTTAATTATTTAATAAAAACCCGAACAATTAGGCAAAAAATGATAAAAATTTCGGTGGATGTTACAGAAAGTATTCAAGGTTAATGGCCATAGATTGAAGCCTTATTATGATTTACCATCTTCTAGTTTTGATGAGATTGAGGAGATAATGTTGGAAAAGCCTTCTTATGACCATCTTTGATCTTCTGAGGCAAAGTCAGGCTGAGGACAATAAACCAAGCGCTTTTGGGAGGCAACCCAATGGATGGAGAGCTTTGGAAATTAGATTTGATCTCTCTTATTCTTTATCATTTTACTCCTTTATTTTGTTTGCTTTTGTAGTTTGTTATTTTTCCTTTTCCCTTTCACTTTAATTCATATTTTTGTCTTACATTGAGGACAATGTAAGGATTAAGTGTAGGGGGAATGGTTTAGGATAATTTCTTGTTTATAAAAAAAAATCAAACTTAAAAAAAAAATTTTGGTTGTGTTTTTTTTTTTCATAATTTTGTTTTTAAGTCTAGTTTTAGTTTTTTTTTTTATTCTTTCTAGAAAAATGATGAGATTTTGAGCTTTAGTTCATAGCTTTGATTGATGACAAGTTTAGAGTTGGATTTGACTTCATTCTCTTGTTAATGCATTTTTATAATATTATACTCTTTTAAATGTTACTTACTTTGCTTTTGGTATAGTTATAATGCATACTTTAACCTTGCTTGCATTCTTGAAATTTACACTTGAAGTGCTTTTGGATTTGAAACTGATTTCTGCCACTTTGGAAAAATGATTAAGGCATTTTGCTGTCGAACACCATGGCCAAATGGACCTGTTCCCTACATTTTGATGTTCCAAAGCGAACACAAATCCTTAGTGAGCCAATTTGAGCCTTCATAGAATTTAGTCTTATTTTCTTTGGCACCCTTATCTTCTTTACCTAGCTTGATATAAATTTTTCTCCTAACCTTTGTTTCTTTGATGAAATAGATTTAGAGACTTGATTGATGTGCAAGGTATTGGTAATTCAAGTATGGTAAAGATGTGAAGTGTGGGGGAATTTGTTATCTTTCAACAATTAGTGGAATGAAAAAAAAAAGAAGAAAATAAAAAAAAGAGTGTTCAATAAACTCAGTTGAAGTTCAAAGTATGTTACAGTGTTACAAGAGTAAAGAAAGGTGCAAGAAAGGTCCACACTAAAAAAAAAATTGACCCTCATGTTTGTTCTATGGAGTTTTGACTTAAACATGGTTGCATTATCATTTTCATGTCTCTGTTTCTAGGAATTAAAAAAAACTCTTGTGTATTTCCTTTTCCCTTTGTTTTTGAAGATACATTACAACCCCCATTAACCCCATTACAACCAAAGAAAAGACTTTTTGATTCCATTGTGGTGTTTTGATGATGATTTGACATTTGCATAAATTAAGAGAATTTGCTGCTTGACATGACTGCATGAAAATTGAAAGCTTGAATTGTGGAGATGGAAAAAGTGAGGCCTGCTTAAAGTGTTGCATATTTTTTTTTTTCACCACTAGCTTAGTTGTTTCATTTACTTGAGTATGATGTTCATTGGATGCATTATCTTGAGAATGGTTGATGATAACATTTTTCTTGTTTGATTTCAAGGTTGTGTATTTCTAGTTCTCTGAAAAATGCTGGAAAGAATATATGTTTGTGGGTATCATCGCTGGAAGCCCTCACGAGACTATAACTTGTCCTCTATGGGCCACTTAGAGGTTTAAAGGCTTGGTGCATATGCTAAATGCAATCGTGATTTCCTACAAAAGTAGATTAGCTTAGGTTTTATCTTCGTCTTGCTTGAGGACAAGCAAGATTCAAGTGTGGTGGAAATTGATAAGTGCATTTTATTCACTTATTTTATATTCTTTTCTATACTTGTTCATAGCTTTAACATTGTAAATATAATGCTTTTATTTTACTATTTGTGTTTTGTAGGAAAATAAAGCTTAAGGATGATTTTTGAGCTAAACAAGAGTAAAATGACACAATTTGGGGCTAATTCAAGAAAATGCTAAGAATTGAGTGCTGAACAGCATGAGCAGTATGTCTTTCCAAGGGCATAACTTTTTCCCCTGAAGTCAAAATGACATGATTCTACTTGGAGATGAAAGTAGACATCTAGAGCTTTAATTTGACACCAAGATCAATCAAAAAGTCCAACAGACCAGAAAGATTGAAGCTGCCAAAGTTGGGCCTAACGCTGACCTGTCACTGCATTCAATGCAGTTTTGCTCAATTCAGTTCTCCCTTGATATAAGCACAAATGGGATGATTCTAGAGTCAAAAATGAAGCCCAAGATGTTAACTTTCCAATGGCGGTCGAATTACTCGCATCCAAGTCCATTTGTCAATGAAATTTACATGTGAAGTAGAGCTGCCAGAAAAAATTGAAACTATCAATTTTAATTAATGAACGGTGGGCCAATTGAGTTCAATTCATTTGTAGGTTTTCATTGTCTGATTATAGGTTGTTAAAACTTCATTATCAAAATTATTTCTAATAATCACCAATTCTTGGTGAGAATGTAACCTATGAAGCTAGTTTAATATGGAGTTACACTTGGAGCAGTTACAATTTGGATGGCTGAGGTTACATTTTGGCAAGGGACCAGCAGCCACAAGGGGGAGAGGAGTAACAAATGAGCATTTTTTCTCTTTCTAGAGAGAGAAATTTTCGTGGAGAGAGAAAGAGGTTTCAGCCACTCATCCTTAAAAACCATAGTTATAATATTGGAGTTGGAGAAGTGACATTTTCATCAAGCTTGTAGCTGTGGACATTATTTTTTCTTGCTCTTTACGGATTTAATTGAGGATAAGAAGAAGAGATAGGTGCTGAAGATTAGAGTTTGGGCAATTTTGCTTTCACCCTTTAGTCTGCACATGTTTTCTTTCTTTCTTAACTCATGTCATGTATTCTTCAATTTGTGATATGGTTTTCTTTAGAATGTTAGACTAAGTTATTTTTATGGTTATGGGTGAACTTTGAACCCTAAATTATCTTGTAATTAAATTGATTTTCAGACCTCTATTTTCTTGAGAGCTGATTATATTCTCCTACCCACTTCATGATTATGGCAGTAATGTGACATGTTTGTATTGCCCACCCTCATATTTCATGTTATGGCTAATTGCTAGATTTAGGATTATGATGTTCATTATCCTTTATCCATATGTAGTAACTTGTGTGCAAACTTAATGGTCAAGTTTTGATTGTATGCAAGGGAGAATATAACCTAAGTCACTTAGTCCTATGTTGGAGACCAAAACGTAGATTAATCTGTCCTTCTAGTTGCAATTGTTAATTGAACTTAGTGGATGTTCCTTATGTCAATTAGTGATTAAAAGAGGTTAATGGATGTTCCCTAATCTATTTAAAAGAAGGTAGGTAATAGAATGTTTCATTGCCTAAGATTGGTAACTATAAAAGGAGAATTGGAGGCTGAAATTGATAACTAATTGCATGATATAATTTGGTGGGGAAAAGGGATCCCATAAACAGTTTTAATTGATTTCAACAAAACAGCGTCATTTGCTCTTGTTTATTTTTTTATTTTTGTGTAATCTTTTTTATATAATTTTTGTTTGATTTATAGAAACAACCAAACCCCCCCCATTTTGTGTTACTTTATCTTTTTAGAGTTTATTAGAATCAGAATCTAAAATAAGCTAAATAATTAAATTAATTCAATTCCTCATGGATCGACCCTTTGCTCATTACTAAACTAATTTTTCCTAAACCAAGCAAAGGTTTTTAATTTGGTAGTTTAACGACATATCAGGTTACTACTATCGGTTTATCAAGGAATGCTCTCAGATAACAGTATTGCTAATCAAGTTGACGAAAAAGGGAATCCCATATGTGTGGACATTAGCATACGAGGAGAGCTTTGAACAATTGAAGAACAAATTGACCTTTGCACTAATTCTAGTGATACCCGATCTCGAGAAAGACTTTGCAGTATACAATGACGCATCTAGAAAAGGTTTGGGCTGTGTTTTAATGCAAGACGGAAGGGTAGTAGCATATGCTTCAAGACAATTGTGACCGCATGAAGAAAACTATCCTACACACAACTTGGGACTGGCTGCGATTGTTTTTGCACTTAAGATCTGGAGACACTTCTTATATGCAGCTCAGTTTGTAGTGTTCACGGATCACAAAAGCCTAAAATATTTGTTCAACCAGAAGGACCTGAGCCTAAGACAAAGAAGATGAGTCGGGTTTATGAAATATTATGATTTTGAAGTCAAGTACCACCCTGGGAAGGCAAATGTCGTGGCTGATGCACTTAGCAAGAAGTCCCTACATGTTTCCTCCCTCATGGTTAAAGAGTAGGAGCTATTGGAAGAATTAAAAAATCTGAGCATCTCCGTATCTGTGGAACCTAATAAGATCTGCTTGAACCAATTGATTGTGGTGAACAACTTGAGAAGAGAAATAATAGAGGCACAGAAAGTGGATTCACTTTTTTAGGAGTACAAAGATCAAGTTGTGAAAGGTGAACCGTAACACCCTTTATTATATAAGCCATGTTCGAGTCATAGAGTTATATCAAAACGGTGTTACTGTACTAAGCAAGCTTTAAAATATGGAAAATATATTACCTGATCCTTTAACTGCACGCTTTATTACTGACTAATAGTTCATGAACTTCATCGTCTCTGATACATGGAGAACAGAATAGTTACTATTTAAAAGAAATTGTGACTAACATAATACATAGCATTTGCTTTCGACTACTCATTAGCTAGCTTCAATAGCCTCTTGATCTGGTTTGCGCCCGAGTCTTGATCAGTGAATGTCCCAGTACTCCGCCTCGCACTTCATTTCCAACTTGGGTGCTAGAATGTTTACGGAAAAGAAAAATATACAAGTAGGCAGTGAGAACCTAAGGTTCTCAGTAGGTGAGCTCAAACCAATCTTATAGTGCTATCATAAACATTCCAGCCACTTCGGTTTATTATGAAAATATGAGCACATATACTCAAATAGTGGTTCAATTTAAGTTGAAAACATCTTTCTCGAAGCGGGTTATATTTTAACAACCACTTACCATATTATATGAAAGACATAGAAATATGAAAGGTATAATATGCTTCAACAAGAATCATAATAACAGTATGACTTAACGAGATAATTGAAGATGCACATATCGATGCTTATACTTGACTGTATGCAAGTGCACTTGACTTAATTCGTATCATTCTTTAACTTGCAACTTAACCTTGCTATTCTGTACTTGGTCCCCCGGAGGTGAATGGCCTCTCTCACCCCTGGGTAATAGCCTGCTTTTCAGGTCTGAGCTCGTACCTATACATGAGTGACGGGTTTACTTTCCCCGACCCTCACACCGGTCTATTCCCCTTAAATCTGGTCGAGGGTTAGCCCAAGTCTTAAATAGTACCGCTCTGGCCCACGCTAGCTGGGTCTATGCCATGCCTCACGTGGTAGCTTGGTATATTTTTCTTGCAAGTTCTCATAAATCTTATTTTTCTTTGGACATGATTATACATGCATATGCTACATGCATTCATTCATATACTTCATATCATACTTAAATTATTCTTGCATATATGAATCTTATGAGCATAACATATAAATGTATAACATTCATATAATTCACATATTTCTACTGAAATTTCGGTAGCATAATGAATCGAGTCCACTTCTTCATGAATAGTGCCAGACTACCAGAAGGATCAATTAAGCAGAAAAACCAACATAGAGCATCAAGTTTTATAATAATAATATCAATCATATAACATGTCAACACAAATACATAACTTAGGTTTTTCCGCTCATTCTACTCAATTCTACCTAATTTTGTAAAATTCACTATAATTTCTATTCAACTCAGTTGGAACAAAATTTTGAATATGTTATAGTGCTATGTGTCTAGTTTCCAACCATTTTAGTCCCATCTCATTTTGATTTATGTAACTCAAGTTATTCAAAGTTTACTTCTATCTACCCTACAGCTAGCCAGAATTGCACTCTTAGAAGTAAAAATTCACTAAATATAGAAAACTAGGTGAAATAATACAAAATTTATATCAAATTAAAGGTGACAAGACAAGATTTCAAATGAAATAACTTCCATATCATTTGCATGAGTTTGTCTTGAGATATAAGCCCCGAAACTTGACCCTATTGGATTACCCTATTCCAGCCTGGTTCAAACTTAAGGTAACTTCATTGATGTGTTGGGAATAAATGGAGATGAATCTAACTCTGAAATTTTTATGGGATGTTTCCTACATGTTAGCTTTCAAACAGCATTGGTTGCACTCAATTTAGAGTTGTGTAGGGTGAGTTACACCCTTCTCCATTCATACTGCCTAGATGAGAATCCAGATTTCTAGGTCAAACTTCCAAAATTCATAAATAATTCAATACTAATCCAATGGCCTTATATTTTATATGTATAGAAATCCCTTAATGTTTAGTTTCATATAAAAATGGATTCATCAAATTTAAACAGCTGTAGGCAGAGTCGTACACTCCGCCATACCGACTGTCGAGGAGAAACCCTACCAACTTCTTGGATTCTTCTTGAATTCATGTTTTCCTTAATCGATCCATCCAATCTTCAATTCAAACTCACATATACACCTTAAACCAACCTTAATTCATCATCATCACTCAAGATAACATCAGAATCATATAAGAAACTGAGAAGAAAGTGGAGTTCCAATCAGCCCAATTCAAAGGAAACAAGAAAAGAAGTTGGAATTCCTACCTTGTCTAGTTGAAATCTTGTTGGTTTGATGTCCTAGATTGAAGAAACTTTTGATGAGACTTGAAGAGGGGTTGAAGATGGAGTGAAGATGAGTGTGAATAGAAGGAAAACGATGAGAGCTCAGGAGCTTATATGGACGAAAATTCAAGGGGAGGAGAAAGGAATTATTTCAAGACTTTTGAAAGAAGTTAGATTATGATTGGTGGATTTCATCTCACATTCAAACTCAACTTGGCTGCCCTCTTTCATGGCTGATTGAGGCGCCACTTGTAGGGATGTTTTGGCTAAATCTTGGCCATCCATCCTAGGTTTTTCACAGTATAATTTCTATTGGTCCGGTTCCGACAGTTTAAAATACCGAAATTCCAGCCTGGTTCGAACTTAAGGTAACTTCATTGATGTGTTGGGAATAAATGGAAATGAATCTAACTCTGAAATTTTTATGGGATGTTTCCTACATGTTAGCTTTCAAACAGCATTGGTTGCACTCAATTTAGAGTTGTGTAGGGTGAGTTACACCCTTCTCCATTCATACTGCCTAGATGAGAATCCAGATTTCTAGGTCAAACTTCCAAAATTCATAAATAATTCAATACTAATCCAATGGCCTTATATTTTATATGTATAGAAATCCCTTAATGTTTAGTTTCATATAAAAATGGATTCATCAAATTTAAACAGCTGTAGGCAGAGTCGTACACTCCGCCATACCGACTGTCGAGGGGAAACCCTACCAACTTCTTGGATTCTTCTTGAATTCATGTTTTCCTTAATCGATCCATCCAATCTTCAATTCAAACTCACATATACACCTTAAACCAACCTTAATTCATCATCATCACTCAAGATAACATCAGAATCATATAAGAAACTGAGAAGAAAGTGGAGTTCCAATCAGCCCAATTCAAAGGAAACAAGAAAAGAAGTTGGAATTCCTACCTTGTCTAGTTGAAATCTTGTTGGTTTGATGTCCTAGATTGAAGAAACTTTTGATGAGACTTGAAGAGGGGTTGAAGATGGAGTGAAGATGAGTGTGAATAGAAGGAAAAGGATGAGAGCTCAGGAGCTTATATGGACGAAAATTCAAGGGGAGGAGAAAGGAATTATTTCAAGACTTTTGAAAGAAGTTAGATTATGATTGGTGGATTTCATCTCACATTCAAACTCAACTTGGCTGCCCTCTTTCATGGCTGATTGAGGCGCCACTTGTAGGGATGTTTTGGCTAAATCTTGGCCATCCATCCTAGGTTTTTCACAGTATAATTTCTATTGGTCCGGTTCCGACAGTTTAAAATACCGAAATTCCAGCCTGGTTCGAACTTAAGGTAACTTCATTGATGTGTTGGGAATAAATGGAAATGAATCTAACTCTGAAATTTTTATGGGATGTTTCCTACATGTTAGCTTTCAAACAGCATTGGTTGCACTCAATTTAGAGTTGTGTAGGGTGAGTTACACCCTTCTCCATTCATACTGCCTAGATCAGAATCCAGATTTCTAGGTCAAACTTCCAAAATTCATAAATAATTTGATACTAATCCAATGGCCTTATATTTTATATGTATAGAAATCCCTTAATGTTTAGTTTCATATAAAAATGGATTCATCAAATTTAAACAGCTGTAGGCAGAGTCGTACACTCCGCCATACGGACTGTCGAGGGGAAACCCTACCAACTTCTTGGATTCTTCTTGAATTCATGTTTTCCTTAATCGGTCCATCCAATCTTCAATTCAAACTCACATATACACCTTAAACCAACCTTAATTCATCATCATCACTCAAGATAACATCAGAATCATATAAGAAATTGAGAAGAAAGTGGAGTTCCAATCAACCCAATTCAAAGGAAACAAGAAAAGAAGTTGGAATTCCTACCTTGTCTAGTTGAAATCTTGTTGGTTTGATGTCCTAGATTGAAGAAACTTTTGATGAGACTTGAAGAGGGGTTGAAGATGGAGTGAAGATGAGTGTGAATAGAAGGAAAAGGATGAGAGCTCAGGAGCTTATATGGACGAAAATTCAAGGGGAGGAGAAAGGAATTATTTCAAGACTTTTGAAAGAAGTTAGATTATGATTGGTGGATTTCATCTCACATTCAAACTCAACTTGGCTGCCCTCTTTCGTGGCTGATTAAGGCGCCACTTGTAGGGATGTTTTGGCTAAATCTTGGCCATCCATCCTAGGTTTTTCACAGTATAATTTCTATTGGTCCGATTCCGACAGTTTAATATACCGAAATTCTACCAATTTCCTTCAACTCGGTAAAACGGTTTTAGAAAAATCCTATGAGGTTTCCTATGGTTCTGATCTAATTCTATCAAGTCTAATCCTTCTAAATCACACTTAAATGGCTTTAAGTGAATGCTTAATCGAATTCTAATTAATCCCAATTATTCGATGAAAATCGAACAATTAGGCGAAAAACGATAAAAATCCGGTGGAGGTGAGGCCAAGTTTCTCCACTATCTTGAGCAACACTTGGCGCCACTTATATGCGGTAAGGGTAGCTGAATTTTAGCCACTTAAGTGAGGGTTTCGAGTAGAAAATTCTACTGATTCGGTTTTGGCGATTTAAAATACCGGATCTTCGCCGATTTTCTTCAAATCGACAAAACTTTACTAAATGACTCTGAGAGAATTTCTATATCTCTATTCTAATTGCTCCTAAGCCTAATCCCTCTAATTAATATCTAATTAACTCCTAATTAACCTTACTTAGTCAATAAGATCAAATAAATTGATTGTTAACGTGAAATAATCGTTTTTACAAATTTGGAGCTTTTCTATTTTCTATTTTCCATAGCTGATGGCATTTCTGTAATTTTGATCAAGTCCAGGGGCACCCTACATCATTTCACACCAGACTGCCTCCATGGCCCAATCGGCAGAGATTTAAACTTCTACGGTTTCACCACGTGATTCAACTCTATTTTAAATCCCATTCTGCTAATTCTACAGATGTGGGGACATAAAGGTCATTTTATGAAAAGTTCTAGGGTTATTGTGGGAATAAGTTGTTAGGGTCAAAACATAATTTCTAAAAATTCTGGGCATCACTGCAATTAACAAAAGTTTACAGGGCACTTTTGTGATTTCCAAATTTTTAACATATGGCAATGCCATATTTTCAACGGCAGTGTTACACTCCTCTATAGTTCCAAGTGTGAGGATCATCATGGCATAGCACTACTTGAGAAATTCTCACACTGCCTAAGGGAAATAATTCAAAGTTTCCATTACGTTCTGTTTACGAAAGTGGGGATGTTACACTATGTAACACCTTACTAATTTAATGTTATGCTTAAGTCATAGCATGAAATTAGGTAGACTATGTTACCGTGTTAACACTATACTTATCTTTCGTAATCAGTATCACATCATAAAACAGACGAAACGGCACGCTGTTATGTGATCAACGTAACTAGCACTATAAGATGTAATAAGGTTCGATACAACGTAACAGAAAAGATACTGATAAGTGATATATTATCAGCTGTTTATGTACATATGTATGTCGGAAGCCAACGCTTCCGTCTGTTTTTGTATATAGATTAAAAATAGAGGAAATAAAGAGACAGCAAAATCCCTATTGCTAAAAAAAAACAGGGGAAGAAATAGCAGGAGCCGGCTGTGTCCAAAGGGTCCAACTCGGAGTCCTGGGACAGCTACAGGTCTGGGATCTCAATGAAAGGAGTGGCCGTTAAGCTCTTCGCCAGTGTCTGAGAATGATGCGGAAATATAACACAGGGTGAGAATTTAAGGAAATTCTCAGTAGGGTCCACGTGTGGTGTTTGTCTGATGTCACATTCATTCTCAGTTGCCTTGGGTTTTATTTAATTGTAAAAACATGTGTTCAAACTAAACTAACCATTTTAATGAGTTCAATAATACATTTGGTCCGAGGCAAGGTTCAGTTTTACTTTAGACAACATAAGAAATAGAATAGGCTACTAACAGTAAAACATAGAATAATGAGCCTAGCAAATAAACATACAGTAGTACGTAAATATAACAGGCAAATTGTAAACATCCTGAAATAATCATGCCATGTAATCATGCATTCATGTAATCATGCAAACTCATACTTGAACTTTCCTTCATAAACTTTTCATTTCCTTTCATCATTTTTCCATCTCTTGGTCCCCTGGGAGTTCTTGGCCATTTAGACTCCTAGGTAATAGTCTGCTTCTCAGGATCGAGCTCGTTCCTATACAGGAATTGCCGGGTTTACTTTCCCTGACGTTCCCACCGATCTATTCCCCTTAACTTCTTATCCGGGGCTGGCCCAAGTAGTATGGAACTTTCATAGTGGCATAATCCTTTTCATAACTTTCATAACTTTCTTAAGGATGCACATGCATTAACATAGAATTCATAACTTGTGCATGGGTCCTACCGTAATTTCGGCAGCATAACGGAACGTGTCCGCTTCCCCATGAATAGTGCCAGCCAACCAATACAGTTACACAATTTGCAATTTCAATATAGAGCAGCAATTATGTATATACATTCATAAATTCATTCATAGCTTCAACAAGCTTCAATAGGACTTTTAACTGATTTTATCTATTTCTGCCCGGTTATGGTATGGCCCACCTTTATTTCAATTTAACTCCTTTAAACCTGATTTTTGGATATGTTGTAGCCTTATATGTCTAGTTTCTAACCTTTTCAGTCCCATCTAATTTTGATATCTATAGCTCAAGATATTCAGATTTTATCCCGGTATGCCTAGTGGCTTGCCAGAATTAGGCAACTAAAAGTAAAAATCCACTAAAAATCGAAAACTGACTCAAATCATACGAAATTGGACTAAAATTAAAGATAACAGGGTAAAATTTTATTTCCAAAAGTTCCATTTCATTTGGCTTATTAGGGCTCGAGTTATTAGCCTCGAATTCTGACCTTCCTAAACTGCCCTGTTCTGGCCCGGTTTGGACATAGGGCAACTTTCTTGGATCACTAGGAGCAACTGGGACCTTATCTAATTCTGAAATTTTTATGGAACATTCTCCTATGTGTAAGCTTTCTAAAAAATTTAGTTTCATTCATTTTCAAGTAGTATAGGTCGTGTTCTATCTTGAACAAGCTAGTCTGCCCAGATTCAGAGTCAGAACCCTAGGTCGAAATTTAAAAATTCATAACTCCCTCAATACTAAACCAAAAGCCTTATATGATATATCTATGGAAAGCCCTAGATGTCTAGTTTCATTTAAAATTGATTTCATCAAATTTGATCTGCTGTAGGCGGAGCCGTACACTCCGCCGTACGGACTGCCGAGAGTTTTTTGATTCTCTAACCCATCAGCTCTTTCTATTTTCATGGTTTCTTGCTTCCACTTCGGTTTGAATCAAACCAACAGCCCAAAACCAATCACACATCATCATAAACATTCATTTAATACATCAAGGAAGGTGGAAATAATTCAAACCCAGCCAGCCAAGTCCATGGATTTGATGCAAGAATCAAAACTCCTACCTTTGATCCAAGTGTTTGTGCTGGATTCTTAAAGCTTTGGATGAACAAGGCTGGAGTTTGCTTCAGTTTTTGGGGTGTGAGGAAGAGAGAAAGAGAGCTGAAGGAGAGAAGAGAAAAAGTGGCGTAAGAATGGTCTGAAGTGGGTGATAAAGGAGCTGAAAATCTGATTGCTTGAGTGACTTTTTGCTTGAATTTGATTGGCTCAAATTACTTGGCTGAAATTCAGCCAAGCTTCTCCATGGTTTAGTGGCCTTGTGGCGCCACTTTTTGGCTGGTAAGTGGCTGAGCTATTAGCCACTCAAAATAGGGTTTAGAGCTTGTAATTCTATTGGTCCGGTTCCGACAGTTTAAAATACCGTAAAGTTACCGATTTCCTTTAAATCGGTTAATCGGTTTTCAATAAAAAGTTTATGAAATCTCCTATATTCTAACTTAATTCTCTCTTATCTAAACTCAAGTTATTGCTAATTAATTGAGTCTAACTAATGGTTTAACCGAAATCTATTTATTTTCAATTATTGAAATCGAACAATTAAACGAAAAACGGTAAAAAGATTTCGGAGGATGTTACATTACCACCCTCCTTAAAAAAAATTTTGTCCTCAAAATTTAGTACCCGAGAATAGTTCTGGATACTCCTTTCTCATATCTAATTCTAGCTCCCAAGTGTAGTCCTCCGCATCTTCTTTTCCCCATGCTACCTTTACTAACTGCACGGTCTTGTTCTGAAGTTGTCTGGTGCTTGTATCTACGATCCGTGTTAGTTGTACACAGAAAGTTAGATCCTCTTTTAACTGTATTGATTCAGGTTTAAGGAAGTGTGTGGGGTCAGATTGATATTTTCTGAGTTGGGAGACATGAAAAACATCATGGTGGTTTGATAGATGTGGAGGCAAAGCGACTTGGTATGCAATTGATCCGATTCGCTTCAAGATTTGGAATAGGCCAATAAAGCGAGGATTTAGCTTCTTGACTTTAATTGCTCTACCAATTCCTGTTGTAGGAGTAACCTTCAGAAATACGTGGTCTCCTTCCTGAAATTCCAGAGGTTTCCTCCTGGTATCCGCGTAACTTTTCTGGCGGCTTTGAGCGGCAAGCATCTTGCTCCGTATTTTCTTGATCTGCTCGGTGGTCTACTCGACTAAATCAGGCCCTGATAAAGTTGATTCTCTTGTCTCGTACCAGCATAGGGGAGATTGGCACTTCCGTCCATACAGTGCTTCGTAAGGAGCCATGCCGATGCTAGCGTGATAGCTATTGTTGTATGCGAATTCGGCTAATGGTAAGTATCGATCCCAATTTCTACGTTGCTCCAGTATATAAGCTCGTAGCATATCTTCCAAGGTTTGAATCGTTCTTTCAGTTTGGCCATCTGTTTATGGGTGATATGCGGTGCTTAAACACAGCTTCGCACTGAACGCCTTCTGTAAAGCTCCCCAAAATCGCGAGGTAAACCTTGGGTCTCGATCAGAGATAATAGTTGAAGGAGTCCCATGCAACCTTATAATCTCTTGAATATATAGCTGAGCTAGTTTTTCCAGCGGATAATTTGCTCGAATGGGCAGGAAATGAGCAGATTTGGTTAATCTATCCACAATAATCCATATCGCATCATATCCTGCTGATGTCCTTGGTAACTTCATTATAAAATCCATGGAGATACTCTCCCACTTCCACTCAGGGATTTCCAAGGGTTGTAACATCCCAGAAGGTTTCTGATGTTCCGCTTTCACCTTCTGACAGGTCAAGCATCTGCCCACGAAGTTTGCTACATCTGACTTCATGCCCGGCCACCAAAACATTTTCTTGAGGTCTTGATACATCTTGGTTATGCCAGGATGTACAGCGAATTCACCTCTATGCACTTCTTCTAAGATTCTTGTTCGGAGATCGTTCCTTTCGGGAACACACACCCTGTCGTGACACCGCCAGATGCCTTCTTTATCTTGGGCAAAATCCGTTAGCTTCCCCGATTGCACGAGATTAATCGTATGCTGAAAATTAGCATCCTACTGCTGTGCTTATCGGATCTGGTCCTTAAAGCTACTGGTTGTCTTAATTTGGTGTAACAGAAGGGTCTTGGGAGTTGCAAGGATTCCCAAATTAAGATTTCGAAAGCTTTCAATAAGCTCTGCCTCTTTAATCTTCATCCAGGCTATGGTCAAGGAATTCCTACTCAACGCGTTAGCTACGATGTTTGCCTTACCTGGGTGGTATTTCAACTCAAACTCGTAGTCTTTGAGGAGTTCCATCCATCTTCGTTGCCTCATGTTTAATTCCTTTTGATCAAAGAGGTACTTCAAGCTCTTATGATCATAAAAGACCTCAAACCTCACTCCGTACAGGTGATGTCTCCATATTTTTAGAGCAAATACTACTGCTGCTAATTCGAGGTCGTGAGTCGGGTAGTTCCTTTCATGTGGCTTCAATTGCCTGGAGGCATATGCGACCACCCTCCCGGTTTGCATCAACACACACCCTAACCCTTGTTGGGAAGCATCACAATAGACCTCAAATGGTCCATGAGGGTCTGGCAAAGCTAACACTGGTGTTGTAGTCAATCTCCTCTTCAAATCTTGAAAACTTTGTTCGCACTCCGGCGTCCACTCAAGTGGAACATTCTTTCTGGTTAGTTTGGTTGAGGGCAAGGCTATTCGAGAAAAATCTTTAACGAACCGCCTGTAATATCCAGCTAAGCCCATAAAACTCCTGACTTCAGAGACTGTGGTCGATCTTTCCCAGTTTAGAACTGCTTCTACTTTGCTGGGGTCGACGGAGATTCCTCCAGATGATACTACGTGGCCGAGAAATTTTACCTCCTTCATCCAAAATTCATATTTGGATAGTTTGGCATAGAGTTTCTTTTCTCTTAAAATTTGCAGAACTATCCGCAAGTGTTCCGCATGCTCTTGCTCCGTCTTCGAGTAGACAAGTATATCGTCGATGAAGACCACTACAAATTTGTCCAAATATGGACGGAATATTCGATTCATGTAATCCATGAATACCGCTAGTGCATTCGTCAGTCCAAACGACATCACGGTGTACTCATAGTGCCCGTAACGAGTTCGAAAAGCTGTCTTTGGGATATCTTGTTCCCGAACTCGAATCTGGTGGTATCCAGAGCGCAAGTCAATCTTGGAGAATACTGTTGCACCTTGTAGTTGGTCCATGAGATCATCAATTCTTGGCAATGGATATTTATTCTTAATCGTCACCTTATTCAATTGTCTGTAATCCACGCATAGGCACATGCTCCCATCTTTCTTCTTGACCAACAAGACCGGAGCTCCCCATGGCGACGCGCTTGGCCATATGAATCCTTTCTCTAAAAGTTCTTCGATCTGTCTTTTTAGTTCCGTCAGCTCCATAGGTGACATTCGATACGGAGCTATAGATATTGGTCCTGCACTTGGAACCAACTCAATGGTAAACTCAATCTCTCTTTCCGGAGGAAATTCAGGAATTTCTTCTGGAAAAATATCAGGATATTCCTTAACAACCGGAATTTCTTCTAGTTCCTGCTCAGCTTCTGTCACATTAACTGACAAGAGGATATACCCTTGCTTCTTTGGCCCGAAAGAATTCAAATAGAAGAGTGTTGCGGTCTGGGATTCAGAAAGTGAGACAGAGGGGAGTACCACTGTCTTATCAGAGCAATTGAGTACAACTCGATTGGCAGAAAGCCAATCCATGCCCAGAATTATGTCAAGACCAGACAGAGGGAGACAAATCAAATTGGCGGCAAAGGTCTTGCCCTCAATTCGAAGAGAAATATTAATGCATACTTGACTAGTTCTAACAGGTCCATTGGTAGGAGTAGAAACCAATAGATCATAAGGTAATTTAGAAATTGGCAATTGCAAAGCAGCTACACAGTTATGCGAAATAAACGAATGTGAAGCACCCGAATCATAGAGTATGGTTAGAGTCTCACCGTCCATGTCACAAGTGCCTTGGATTAGTCCTTCTGACTGGTTAGCTTCTCCCGCGCTCATTGTAAAGACCCGTCCTTGACGTTGGGATCGAGGCGGCTGTGATGGATTTCTGGTTGGACACTCATAAATCTTGTGGCCTGGCTCGCCACATCCGTAGCAGACATTCTAGCCTGCCAAACATGGCCGATCGCCATGATTCTTGCCATATTTTGTGCAAGTCGAATTTGGAAAAGACCTTTGGGGCTGCTTGCCATTGTTGCCTGCCGGAGGAAATCTCCGCTGTTATTGTACGTTGGGCTTGAATCTTGGGCCCTGTGGGGCTAACCCCCTCCTGAAATTCCCACCAGATGCTCTGGCTACAACTAATTTTGAATTGCAGTCCTCCACCAGTCGGCATTTGTTCACCAACGTAGGGAAATCCCTAATCTCCATTGGCCCTATCGCAGTGAGAATGTCCTCTCGTAACCCACCTTCAAATTTAATGCACTTCCAAGCTTCATCTGGGTTCCTCTGATAAATTGTGGAGAATTTGCATAGCTCCTCGAACTTGGCGATGTATTCGGATATCGTCTTGTTTCCCTGACGAAGCTGCATAAATTCAAGCTCCTTGGCACTTCGAACGGAAGCTGGAAAGTACTTCTGGTAGAATACATCCTTAAACATCGCCCAGGTGACTATGGTCTGAGATTCTTCAAACAGTCTTCGTACGCCGTTCCACCAGAACTCGGCGTCTGCCTCGAGCATATAGGTGGCAAAAGTCACCTTCTGATGATCTGAGCAATCTAGAACAGAGAAAATCTTCTCTATGGCTTTGATCCACTCATCGGCTTTATCAGGGTTATACGCCCCTCGGAAGCTGGGCAGATTCGCCTTTCTAAACTCAGCAAATTTGAGATATTCCAGGTTAGCCTCTGGGCCATGTGGGTTCCCTTCACAGCCTACTGCAGGTCGCCTGCCTAGCTGTTCCATCATCTGGTGAGCTACCGCGGCTTGCTCCCGCATTGCGTGAGCCATTTCTTGCATTGTGGCCATGAAGTCAGTCGGATTCTCTGGAGCAGGTTCTGCACGTGGCCTGCCTCGCCTTCCGGAAGCCATTAAGTTCTAAGCACACAAAACAAAAGTTATTGAGTTGATCAGGCTCAATACTAAGTCTAATGTGCTAGTAAACAACAACTCTCACGGTCAGGCACTTCATACACATGCACAACTATATCTCAACCATACAGGCAAGATCTAGTGCATGTTATCAGCTAAAAACACAGAATATGCGCGAAGCATAGTCAGTCCAATCCTCAGGCCTTAGCTAGGACAAACTGCTCTGATACCAAAAATGTAACACCCTACTAATTTAATATTATGCTTAAGTCATAGCATGAAATTAGGTAGACTGTGTTACCGTGTTAACACTATACTTATCTTTCGTAATCAGTATCACATCATAAAACAGACGAAACGGCACGCTGTTATGTGATAAACGTAACTAGCACTATAAGATGTAATAAGGTTCGATACAACGTAACAGAAAAGATACTGATAAGTGATATATTCTCAGCTGTTTATGTACATATGTATGTCGGAAGCCAACGCTTCTGTCTGTTTTTGTATATAGATTAAAAATAGAGGAAATAAAGAGACAGCAAAATCCCTATTGCTAAAAAAAAACAGAGGCAGAAATAGCAGGAGCCGGCTGTGTCCAAAGGGTCCAACTCGGAGTCCTGGGATAGCTACAGGTCTGGGATCTCAATGAAAGGAGTGGCCGTTGAGCTCTTCGCCAGCGTCTGAGAATGATGCGGAAATATAACACAGGGTGAGAATTTAAGGAAATTCTCAGTAGGGTCCACGTGTGGTGTTTGTCTGACGTCACATTCATTCTCAGTTGCCTCGGGTTTTATTTAATTGTAAAAACATGTGTTCAAACTAAACTAACCATTTTAATGAGTTCAATAAAACATCTGGTCCGAGGCAAAGTTCAGTTTTACTTTAGACAACATAAGAAATAGAATAGGCTACTAACAGTAAAACATAGAATAATGAGCCTAACAAATAAACATACAGTAGTACGTAAATATAACAGACAAACTGTAAACATCCTGAAATAATCATGCCATGTAATCATGCATTCATGTAATCATGCAAACTCATACTTGAACTTTCCTTCATAAACTTTTCATTTCCTTTCATCATTTTTCCATCTCTTGGTCCCCTGGGAGTTCTTGGCCATTTAGACTTCTGGGTAATAGTCTGCTTCACAGGATCGAGCTCGTTCCTATACAGGAATTGCCGGGTTTACTTTCCCCGACGTTTCCACCGATCTATTCCCCTTAACTTCTTATCTGGGGCTGGCCCAAGTAGCATGGAACTTTCATAGTGGCATAATCCTTTTCATAACTTTCATAACTTTCTTAAGGATGCACATGCATTAACATAGAATTCATAACTTGTGCATGGGTCCTACCGTAATTTCGGCAGCATAACGGAACGTGTCCACTTCCCCATGAATAGTGCCAGCCAACCAATACAGTTACACAATTTGCAATTTCAATATAGAGCAGCAATTATGCACATACATTCATAAATTCATTCATAGCTTCAACAAGCTTCAATAGGACTTTTAACTGATTTTGCCTATTTCTGCCCGGTTATGGTATAGCCCACCTTTATTTCAATTTAACTCCTTTAAACCTGATTTTTGGATATGTTGTAGCCTTATATGTCTAGTTTCTAACCTTTTTGGTCCCATCTAATTTTGATATATATAGCTCAAGATATTCAGATTTTATCCCGGCATGCCCAGTGGCTTGCCAGAATCAGGCAACTAAAAGTAAAAATCCACTAAAAATCGAAAACTAACTCAAATCATACGAAATTGCACTAATATTAAAGCTAACAGGGTAAAGTTTCATTTCCAAAAAGTTCCATTTCATTTGGCTTATTAGGGCTCGAGTTATTAGCCTCGAATTCTGACCTTCCTAAACTACCCTGTTCTAGCCCGGTTTGGACATAGGGCAACTTTCTTGGATCACTGGGAGCAACTGGGACCTTATCTAATTCTGAAATTTTTATGGAACATTATCCTATGTGTAAGCTTTCTAAAAAATTTGGTTTCATTCATTTTCAAGTAGTATAGGTCGTGTTCTATCTTGAAAAAGCTAGTCTGCCCAGATTCAGATTCAGAACCCTAGGTCGAAATTTAAAAATTCATAACTCCCTCAATACTAAACCAAAAGCCTTATATGATATATCTATGGAAAGCCCTAGATGTCTAGTTTCATTTAAAATTGATTTCATCAAATTTGATTGGCTGTAGGCGGAGCCGTACACTCCGCCGTACGGACTGCCGAGAGTTTTTTGATTCTCTAACCCATCAGCTCTTTCTATTTTCATGGTTTCTTGCTTCCACTTCGGTTTGAATCAAACCAACAGCCCAAAACCAATCACACATCATCATAAACATTCATTTAATACATCAAGGAAGGTGGAAATAATTCAAACCCAGCCAGCTAAGTCCATGGATTTGATGCAAGAATCAAAACTCCTACCTTTGATCCAAGTGTTTGTGCTGGATTCTTAAAGCTTTGGATGAACAAGGCTGGAGTTTGCTTCAGTTTTTGGGGTGTGAGGAAGAGAGAAAGAGAGCTGAAGGAGAGAAGAGAAAAAGTGGCGTAAGAATGGTCTGAAGTGGGTGATAAAGGAGCTGAAAATCTGATTGCTTGAGTGACTTTTTGCTTGAATTTGATTGGCTCAAATTACTTGGCTGAAATTCAGCCAAGCTTCTCCATGGTTTAGTGGCCTTGTGGCGCCACTTTTTGGCTGGTAAGTGGCTGAGCTATTAGCCACTCAAAATAGGGTTTAGAGCTTGTAATTCTATTGGTCTGGTTCCGATAGTTTAAAATACCGTAAAGTTACCGATTTCCTTTAAATCGGTAAATTGGTTTTCAATAAAAAGTTTATGAAATCTCCTATATTCTAACTTAATTCTCTGTTATCTAAACTCAAGTTATTGCTAATTAATTGAGTCTAACTAATGGTTTAACCGAAATCTATTTATTTTCAATTATTTCATAAAAATCGAACAATTAAACGGAAAACGGTAAAAAGATTTCGGAGGATGTTACACACTAGGTCATGCCATGCCTCATGTAAACCCTATCCCCTATATTCACACTAGCTGGGTCATGCCATGCCTCATGTGAGTCATGGGTGAGGGGAGCTTAAATTAGGTCACCTTCCTTTTTGAAGGATCATACACTTAATTAAATCTCTTTTTATTAAAGCTTACGATGCAAAATATTTCTAAGTCCACAATTTTTGTAAAATTTTAGCAGCATAACGACTAGACCGAAGCTTTCCAAAATTTTGCCAAACAGAGAAGTCCAATATCACATATCATTAAGCATTATATCATCAACATATCATATTCATATCATCATCATTATAGCATCATGCTTGCACATAAACATAGGCATATTCTCAAGCAAAATTTTATGGGCTTAGCTTAATAAATTTGGTGCAAGCTTTTAATTGAGATTACCTCTTGTGTAAACTCTTTTATTAGGCATAGGGCCAATTTCATCCATTATCTTTTTTGAAACTTTTAAGTTGAATTATGAGGGTTTTTCCAATGCTTAGTGTAAAGGTCTTAGTGTCTTAAAGTTTATTTCTCATTATCCTTTAAATTTCACCATAACCAGTTTTTACTTTTACAGTGAGGCAGTAATTTAAAAAATTCACCATAATTTTACCTTTTATTCTTTTGCTTCAAATTTTGGTATGATTATACTTCTCTGAGCTATTTTTAAACAAAATAAGCCCCACTCAAAAATTCATTTTGTAGCTTGAGATATGCACATTTTATTCTAACTGTTTAGACTTGAAAATTCAACTCGGGTCAGTGACTTTTCAACTCCACTGGGAGTTCCTCACATGGAATCTAACAAAACTGTTTTATGGGGTATTCCTCTATGTCTTAGCTTTCTAACAAACTTGGTCCCACTGAAAAAATTTTTTTGTAACTCCAGTTATAAGGTTTTTAGTGCAGACTGCCCAAATAGAAATCCATCCAAGAATAGCCAATTTTGAAAAATCATATCTCCCTCATTTTAAATCCAAATTTCACGTATTTATATGTTTGGAAAGCTCTTTGAGTCTACTTTCATAGAAAATTAGTTTCATTACATTTTGAGTTTTGTAGAATGAGTTATACGATACGCATTACAGACTGCCAGAAATCCAGCTTAACTAGTTTTTATGTTTTTCATATCAAACTTGTGGAGATGTTGCTGTACCACTTCAAATCACCATTTTTAGGTTTTATCTCACCATCATATTTAAGGTTTTAATCACCAAATCAGTATTTTAAAACAAAAACAAAGCAAGATACATAAAAACCATCATACCACATAATCTCATTTTAAGACAATATTTTCAACAAGGCAAGAAAAACTCATAGAGCAAGATATGGTTATGAGGCCTTGAAGCAAGTTCTAAAACCACCTAGCTATGAAGAGCTTAGGGGTTCTAGTGCTTGAAAAATACATGAAAAAGAAAGGTTAGAGTACTACCAAAGAGAGCTTCTTGAAGGATTTGAAATGTGGAGAAGATTAGAGAGAGCCTTCCTACTTGAAAGCTTGGAAATGGAGCTTGTGTATGGGTGATCGTGTTTCTCCAAAGACCAAAAATGGTGGTCCTTGAAGGGATTGTGAGGGTGGTGATGGAAATGAGGTGAGAAGTAGTAGGGAGATTGGAAGAAGAACAAGGAGGGTTAGAAGAACAAGAGAGTGGGGATGAGACTTAGAGAGAGGAGAGAGCTTTGTGTCTTTAGAGAGGAAATGAAAAATGAAGTGAGGGGGAGAGAGAGGGGGCTGATAGCGCATAAGGGGAGGGGGAGAGTGATGTGATTTTGCTTTTTACAAGAAGCAAGAGAGTTGGGGAAAACCTTAGAGCAAAAGAGGGAGTTGTGTTTCCTTTGAGTCTTGGCACTTGGGTAAAGACCATGTAGTGTTTTTTTTCAAGTGGTTAAAAGCATGACCTCTCTTAGGATTGGCATTGGGTGAATATGATCACTCCAAGTGTCACAATCTTGATGGAGGAGAGTACATCTCTTGTCTTGACTTAAGAAATACTACTAACATAGAGACTCTTGATCTAATGGTGTATGATGAGAAGGCAAATGGATGGTTGGATATGGCTCTTGCCTTGACCAAACTTTCAAACAATAATTAAAGGGAAGTTTCTAAATTTTTACAATTGTTACAATTATCTAAATGTTAATTAATTCAATTGGTTTAATTACACTTTAACACATTTTCATTGGAAAGGATTTTCCTCATTAATTATGTAAAGAAGTTGTGAGGGTTAATTTTTCATGTGATTAAGATGTGATGCTTGTCATGCTCTTAGTTAATAAGGTTAGGTCACCTTGATTTTATGTTCTAAATCATGAATTAACAGGGATTGGGTAATTAGGCTTTTAATTGTAACTTTTAATGCATTATGTTTCAATTGTTGACTTTTTCTAATTAATCGTTGACTTGTCTTTAATTTACTAAGCCTTTGCTCTCGAGATTAGCTGATTGGTTCTTAATTAATCGCTAACCCCCTAATTAACTGGAAACATCGAGCTAATTAGCTTAGATGAAAATGGGGATGTTACAGATGCAAGGCTTAATCCTTAAGGAAATGGTTTCTCAATCTTTTCTATATTCCTATTGCCATAGATTCGAAGCGAATCTCAATCCTTAAAGAATTGGTTTCTCTTTCATCTTCAAGTTCTTTTTGCCATTGAGTTAAATCAGGTTTTAATCCAAAGGAATTTGTTTCTTATGCTCCTTTACGTTCCTTTTTCCATTGAATGGAAGGAAGACATATTACACAAGGAATTGGTTTCTCATTCTCTTTTACGTTCCTTTTGCCACTAATTGGAAGCAAGTTCTAATCCTTAAAGAATTGGTTTCTCTTACTTCTTTAAGTTCTTTTTGCCATTAAATGGAATCAACTCTTATTCCAAAAGGAATTGGTTTCTCATTTTCCTTTATGTTCTTTTTCCTATTGAATGGAAGAAAGTCTTAATCCACAAGGAATTGATTTGTTATTCTCCTTTATGTTCCTTTTGCCATTAAGTGGAAGGATGTCTTAATCCACAAGGAATTGGTTTCTCATTCTCCTTTATGTTCCTTTTGCCATTGATTGGAAGCAAGTGTTAATCCTTAAGGAATTGGTTTCTCTTTCTTCTTTAAGTTCTTTTTCCTGTTGAATGGAATCAAGTCTTAATCCAAATGGAATAGGTTTCTCGTTCCCCTCTATGTTCCTTTTGCCGTTGATTAGAAGCAATTCTTAACCCTTAAGGAATTGGTTTCTTTTTCTTATTTAAGTTCTTTTTGGCATTGGATGGAATCTAGTCTTAATCCATAAGGAATTAGATTCTCATTTTCCTTGATGTTCCTTTTGCCGTTGAATGGAAGCAAGTGTTAATTCTTAAGGAATTGGTTTCTCTTTCTTCTTTAAGTTGTTTTTGCTATTGATTGCAATCAAGTATTAATCCTAATTGAATTAGTTTCTCGTTCTCCTTTATGTTCCTTTTTCCATTGATTGGAAGCAAGTCTTAATCCTTAAGAAATTGGTTTCTCTTTCGTCTTTAAGTTCTTTTTGCCTTTGAATAGAATCAAGTCTCATTCCAAAAGGAATTGGTTTCTCGTTGTCCTTTATGTTCCTTTTGCTATTTATTGGAGGCAAGTCTCAATTTTGAATGTAACACCCTCCTCAGTACAGTACTATGCTTAAGTCATAGTGCCACACCTTGGAGTTGCTACTGTTACCTGAACGGACCTTATCTGACAGCAGCTTCAGCCGTCTTCGGAAACTTCTGAAACTATCTGGAGACAACACGGAAATAGGAGTGAGAATTATAAATTCTCAGTAGGATTCTCTAAGTATCAATAATAATGTCATCGTTGTTATCTCCAGTTTGCTTCGGTTTATTATGAAAAAGGTGAACAGGCTATGTAGACTGTTTAATTTTACAGTTCGAAAATACAATGTCCGAAGCAAAGGTTCAGTTTTACTCATAGACTTGTCATCTGGGAGAGCCCATACAACACCAATTCATAAATTATAGTATGAATAATAACTGAAACATAGTAAAGCACAATAGCCTCAATACACTGGATACATAACTTCTGCACCTACCTTTTCGTGTATTTGAACTTATGCAAAAACATAAGATTTATGGGAAAAACCCATAAAAATCAATTCCTGAACGATATCATGGATAACAAGTGCAACATATTAAACTACACATAGCATTTGCACATAACTTTATCTCTACTTGAATTCATGCATATACATAATATTTGCTTTTCTTTCTTCATCTCTCTTTTCATCATAAAATCTTTACGTGCCACATTCCAGAGTATGATCGCCATGTCATACCCCATCAGAGCGTGATTGCCATGTCACGTTCCTTAGGAATGTGGGATCTTCCTTTGGTACTTACACTAGCTAGGTCATGCCATGCCTCATGTAAGTTCTGTCCCCTGTACTCACACTAGCTGGGTTGATGCCATGCCTCATGCGAGTGGGGTGCTTGCATATGCCTTAATCTTTAGTCTTTAGTCTTTAGTCTTTAGCTTTTACTTGGCACACCTAGGCGCATGCATCGTCGTCCCTAGGGTGCTTTTATCGCCTTGGGTAGCCTAGCCTTGGAGTGAGCTCGTCAGCTTCACCCGTGACCGTCGTCACACCGACTCACCCGCAAGGGGACCCACGTGCCTCTAGTCTTGGAGGGATCTCATTCTGGTTACGTGCCTCTAATTGAAGGGATCTCTTCTGGTCACGTGCCTCAAAATTGAGGGATCTCATCTGACCACGTGCCTTCAATATAGAAGGATCTCATCTGACCACATGCCTCCAGGGTAGAGGGTAGCTGCCTTCACAGGGAGAGATTCAAAGTGCAACTGCCTCCAAGTGAAGGGATTCACATCTTTATCTTTTAACTGCCTTCACAAGGAGGGATTCAAAGTGCAACTGCCTCCAAGTGAAGGGATTCACGTTTAATATATTCATATCTTTTCATTCTCATACATGGTCATGCATAGACGTGCTGAATGTACTCATACATATACTTCATCACTTACTTCCATATATCATTGCACATATGATCTTTATGTACGTATTCATAACATATAAAGGCTCGTAGCCTCTTTACCATTCTACCGGCACTCATACATATACTACATCATTTACCTTCGTATACCACATATCACGCTTATATCATTCTTGCATACAAACATTCCTAGTGTCATAGACTGCCAGTAAATTTGGCAAAGATAACGGATCAGCCTGCTTTCCTCATGAATTGTGTCAGTTCTCACAGACAAACCAGTCATAGCAACATAATCAATTTAACACATATATATATCAATGTCAAATTGGCAATCCTTAACTCAAACCTTATATGTGCACTAACACTTGTAAAATTATCAATTTGACCATTCTGCCAATCATACTCCGTTCTGCCCGGATTTTGTATAATCCACCTTTGTCTCTATTCAACTCATTTAAATCTGAGTTTTGGGTATATCATATCTCTATGTGTCTACTTTCTAACCTCTTTCGTCCCATATCATTTTGATCTACACAACTCAGGATATTTAAATTTTGCCTTAGCTTGTTCAGTCACTAGCCCGAATTACACTCCTGGAAGTATAAATTCACTAAAAATCGAAACTAAGCTCAAATCATACGAAATTGGTCTCATATTGAAGCTAATAGGACAACCTTTCATTTGCCATAAGTTTCATTCCATTTGCTTTAGTATAGCTTGAGTTATAAGTCCTGAAACTCGACCTTTCTGAACTACTCTATTTTGGCTCGGTTTGGACATATGGTAACTTCCTCGAATCACTGGGGACAATTGGGACCATAACAAACTCGAAATTTCATATTGGAATGTTCCCCTATGTGTAAGCTTTCTGACAAAGTTGGTTTCACTCAATTTGGAGTTGCATAAGGCGAGTTATACCCTCCTCAAGTCACCCTGCCCGGATGAAAGTCTTGGTTCCTAGGTTAACATTCAAAAATTCATATCTCTCTCACTACTAATCCAATGGCCTTATATTATGTATCTATGGAAAGCTCTGAATGTCTACTTTCATGTAAAAACACTTTCATTAGATTTAACCAATTGTAGGCGGCGCCGTACACTCCGCCGTATGGACTGCCGTGGAATTCGTCAACTAGACAGCATTCCAACTTTCACTTCTTCTAGTTTTCTTCTTCTAACCTTAATTCCAACTCAATATTTCATGGTAATTCAATCATAATCCATCATAATACATCTATTAACTCATCAAATACATGAAGAAGAATACAAGATCATATAGCCATAGGGCAAATAATTCAAGAATAGAATTAGAATCCTACCTCTTTGGAGTATGATTTAAGCTAAGTGCTGAAACTTGGAGTGTTAGAACCTTGCTAAGCTTGAAGGAGTAATGGAGTTGATTGAGAGAAGGGAAGAAGGAGGCTGGAACAAGAGGGAGAGAAGGAGGCGTAGATCAGTCAGAAATGAGGGGGAGAGACTGACTTAAATATATGGGGGTAGTTGGGATTATGAGTGTTGATTGGTTGAAATTTTGTGATTGAAGTTCGGCCATGTCTCCCACTGTTGTGGCCAAATTGCTCTCCACATCGTTCCAAAAGTGGGATATGCTTCCGTCCAACTGAAATCGGAACTCGTCTCTATTATGCTTGAAGTCGGAACTCGTGCCATTTTACTTGAGCTTGGAGCTAAAGCCGGATGTCGGAACTCATTCTTCTTGCTTGTGACTTAAGGAAATCTTGTCTGCTTTATTTCGAGACTTGGACGTAAGGTCGGAGGTCGGAAGTCTTCAAGCTTGCAATCATATAATCTCGGAACTCCCCATTCAAACTCGGGAACGCCAGCAGAGATGGAAAGCTCCAGGGAATAAGATCGGATATCGGAACTCATTACATCAAAATCGGATGTTGGCACTTGTATCATTGTTTTAAAGCATCAACTTGGGTCAAGTCTGAAGTCGGGATGAGGATGCTTAAGGTCAGAACTCTGGAATTCGAAATCACATTATCAAACCCAAGTTCTTAAACTCGGAAGTCTGTATTTTATATACAGTGTACTTGACGAGATCGGAAACCGGATATATTTCCTTGAAACATGAAGTCGGAAATCAGAAATCACTCCATGTTGTTCGGACTTGAAGGTTAAACTCAGAAGTCGTGGAAAACAATCCAGATGAAGTCGGAAGGTTAAGATCTGACAAACACGGAAATCATGAATAATCTCATTGAGACCTGGACATAAGTTTGGAGATCGGAAATCATGTCCCAGTATACTTTAACTCAAAGTCAAATATTAGAACTCGGAAGTCACTCATTTAACTCGAAACTAGAATATGAAGTCGGAAATCATGAATGATCAAAATAAGATTAAGTCAGAAATCGGACACTAGAAGTCAAGACGAACTCGGGACTAGGAAATAATCCCATCTGTCTGGAATTGGAAGATGAAGTCAAAAATTGAAATTGATCAATCTTGAGAGCTAAGTCAGAACTCAAAAATCGGGATGTTACATTGAAGGTATTGGTTTCTTCATTTTCTTTGAGTTCTTTTTGCCATTGAATGAAATCAAATCTCATTCCAAAAGTAATTGGTTTCTCATTCTCCTTTATACTACTTTTGCCATTGATTGGAAGCAAGTCTTAGCCCTTAAGGAGTTAGTTTCCCTTTCTTCTTTATATACTTTTTGCCAATAAATGGAATCAAGTCTCATTACAAATGAAATTGGTTTCCCATTCTCCTTTATGATCCTTTCGCCATCGAATAAAAGGAACTCTTAATCCATAAGGAATTGGTTTCTCATTATTCATTATGTTTTTTTTACGATTGACTGGAAGCAAGTTTTAATCCTTAAGGAATTGGTTTCTCTTTCTTCTTTAAGTTCTTTTTGGCCCATGAATGGAATCAAGTCTGAATCCATAAGGAATTGGTTTCTTTTTCTTCTTTAAGTTCTTTTTGCCATTGAATGGAAGGAAGACTTAAGCCACAAGGAATTGGTTTCTCATTCTCCTTTATGTTCCTTCTGCTATTGATTGGAAGCAGGTCTTAATCTTTAAGGAATTGGTTCTCTTTCTTCTTTAAGTTCATTTTGTCGTTGAATGGAAACAAATCTTAATCCAAAAGGAGTTGGTTTCTCATTCTCCTGTATGATTCTTTGCCCACTGAATGGATGCAAGGCTTAATCCGTAAGGAATTCGTTTCTCATTCTTATCTATATTACTATTGCCATAGATTTGAAGTGAGCCTTAATCCTTAAGGAATTGGTTTCTCTTTCTACTTTAACTTCTTTTTGCTGTTGAGTTAAATCAAGTTTTAATCTAAAAGGAATTCATTTCTCATTCTCCATTACGTTCCTTTTTCCATTGAATGGAAGGAAGACATATTACACAAGGAATTGGTTTCCCATTCTCCTTTATGTTGCTTTTGACATTGAATGGAAGGAAGACTTAATCCACAAGGAGTTGTTTTCTTATTCTCCTTTATGTTCCTTTTGCTATTGATTGAAAGCGAGTTTTAATCCTCAAGGAATTAGTTTCTCTTTCTTCTTTAAGTTCATTTTGCCATTGAATAGAATCAAGTCTTAATCAAAATGCAATTGGTGTCTCGTTCTCCTTTATGTTCCTTTAGCCATTCATTAGAAGCAAGTCTTAATCCTTAAGAAATTGGTTTCTCTTTCTTCTTTAAGTTCTTTTTGCCATTACATGGAACAAAGTCTCACTTTAAAAGGAATTAGTTTCTCATTCTCTTTTATGTCCCTTTTGCCATTGAATGGAAGGAAGTCTTAATCCACAAGGAATTGGTTTCTCATTCTCCATTTTGTTCCTTTTGCTATTGATTGGAAGCAAGTTTTAACCCTTAAGGAATTGGTTTCTCTTTCTTCTTTAAGTTCTTTTTACCATTAAATGGAATCAAGTCTCATTACAAATGGAATTGGTTTCTTACTCTTCTTTATGGTCCTTTTGCCATCGAATGGAAGGAACTCTTAATCCATAAGGAATTGGTTTCTTATTATTCTTTATGTTCCTTTGGCTATTGATTGGAAGCGAGTTTTAATTTTTAAGAAATTCGTTTCTCTTTTTTCTTTAAGTTCTTTTTTCCTATGAATGGAATCAAGTCTAAATCCATAAGGAATTGGTTTCTTTTTCTTCTTTAAGTTCTTTCTGCCATGGAATGGAATAAATTCTCCATCCGAAAAGAATTAGTTTCTCATTCTCCTTTATGTTCTTTTTTGCCATTGAATGGAAGGAAGACTTAAGCCACAAGGAATTGGTTTCTCATTCTCCTTTATGTTCCTTCTGCCATTGATTGGAAGCAGGTCTTAATCCTTAAGGAATTGGTTCTCTTTCTTCTTTAAGTTCATTTTGCCGTTGAATGGCAACAAATCTTAATCCAAAAGGAGTTGGTTTCTCATTCTCTTGAATGATTCTTTGCTCACTGAATGGATGCAAGGCTTAATCCATAAGGAAATGGTTTCTCATTCTTTTCTATATTCCTGTTGCCATAGATTCGAAGCGAATCTTAATCCTAAAGGAATTGGTTTCTCATTCATCTTCAAGTTCTTTTTGCCATTGAGTTAAATCAAGTTTCAATCTAAAAGGAATTCGTTTCTCATTTTCCTTTACGTTCCTTTTCCCGTTGAATGGAAGGAAGACATATTACATAAGGAATTGGTTTTTCATTCTGTTTTACATTCCTTTTGCCATTGATTGGAAGCAAGTTCTAATCCTTAAGGAATTGGTGTCTCTTACTTCTTTAAGTTCTTTTTGCCATTAAATGGAATCAACTCTTACTCCAAAAGGAATTGGTTTCTCTTTCTCCTTTATGTTCTTTTTCCCATTGAATGGAAGAAAATCTTAATCCACAAGGAATTGATTTGTTATTCTCCTTTATGTTCCTTTTGCCATTGAGTGGAAGGATGTCTTAATCCACAAGGAATTGGTTTATCATTCTCCTTTATGTTCCTTTAGCCATTGATTGGAAGCAAGTGTTAATCCTTAAGAAATTGGTTCTCTTTCTTCTTTAAGTTCTTTTTCCTATTGAATGGAATCAAGTCTTAATCCAAATGGAATAGGTTTCTCATTCTCCTTTATGTTCCTTTTGCTGTTGATTGGAAGCAAGTCTAAATCCTAAAGGAATTTGATTGTCTTTCTTAGTTAAGTTCATTTTGCCATTGAAAGGAATCAAGTCTTAATCCATAAGGAATTGGTTTCACTATCTTCTTTAAGTTTTTTTTGCCATTCAATGGAGTCAAGTCTTAATCTAAATGGAATTGATTTCTTGTTCTCCATTTTGTTCCATTTCCCATTGATTGAGAGCAAGTCTTAATCCTAAAGGAATTGGTTTCTCTTTCTTCTTCAAGTTATTTTCACCATTGAATGGAATCAAGTCTTAATCCAAAAGGAATTGGATTCTCATTCTCTATTAAGATTTTTTTGCCACTGAATGGTAGCAAGTCTAAATTCATAAGGAATTGGTTTCTAATTATTCCTCATGTTCTTTTTTTGATTGATTGGAAGCGAGTATTTATCCTTAAGGAATTGGTTTCTCTTTTTTCTTTAAGTTCTTTTCCCCATTGAATGGAATCAAGTGTAAATCCATAAGGAATTGGTTTCTCTTTCTTCTTTAAGCTCTTTCTGCCATTGAATGGAATCAAGTCTCAATCCAAAAGGAATTCGTTCCTCATTCTCCTTTATGTTCCTTTTGCCATTGAATGGAAGGAAGACTTAATCCACAAGGAATTAGTTTCTCATTCTCCTTTACGTTCGTTCTGCCATTGTTCGGAAGCTGGTCTTAATCCTTAAGTAATTGGTTTCTCTTTCTTCTCTAAGTTATTTTTGCTGTTGAATGGAATCAAGTCTTAATGCAAAAGGAATTGGTTTCTCATTCTCCTTTATGATTCTTTTGCCACTAAATAGAAGCAAGCCTTAATCCATAAAGAATTAGTTTCTCTCTCTTCTTTAAGCTCTTTTTGCCATTGAAACGAATCAAGTCTCAATCCAAAAGGAATTCGTTCCTCATTCTCCTTTATGTTCCTTTTGCCATTGAATGGAAGGAAGACTTAATCCACAAGGAATTGGTTTCTCATTCTCCTTTATGTTCCTTTTGCCATCAATTGGAAGCAAGTGTTAATACTTATGGAATTGGCTTCGCTTTCCTCTTTAAGTTCTTTTTGCCATTGATTACAATCATGTCTTAATCCAAATGGAATTGATTTCTCGTTCTCCTTTATGTTCTTTTTGCCATTGATTTGAAGCACGTCTTAATCCTTAAGGAGTTGGCTTCTCTTTCTTCTTTAAAGTCTTTTTGCTATTGAATAAAATAAAGTCTTAATCCAAAAGGAATTGGTTTCTTATTCTCCTTTCCGTTTCTTCTGTCATTGAATGGAAGCTAGTCTTAATCCACAATGAATTGGTTTCTCATTCTCCATTATGTTCCTTTTGTCATTGATTGGAAGCAAGTGTTAATCCTTAAGGAATTTGTTTCTCTTTCTTCTTTACATTCCTTTTGTCATTGAATGGAATCAAGACTTAATCCAAATGGAATTGGTTTCTCATTCTCCTTTATGTTCCTTTTGCCGTTGATTGGAAGTGAATCTTAATCCTTGAGGAATTGTTTTCTCTTTCTTATTTAAGTTCAAGTTGCCACTAAATGCAATCAAGTCTTAATCCAAAATGACTTGGTTTCTTATTGTCCTTTATGTTCCTTTTGCCATTGATTAGAAGCAAGTCTTAATCCTTAAGGAATTGGTTTCTCTTTCGTCTTTAAGTTCTTTTTGCCATTGAACGGAGTCAAGTCTAGATCCAAAAACAACTGGTTTCTTATTCTCCGTTCTGTTTATTTTGCCATTGAATGCAAGCATGTCTTAATCCACAATGAATTGGTTTCTCATTTTCCTTTATGTTTGTAACGCCCAGAAAATTTTAATCGTTTTTAATCGTAGTGTTCGATTTTTAGCAAATAAAGGTGATTAATTAGGATTCGATTTAGAATTCACTTAAATCTAATTAAGTGTGATTTAGAAGTAATTAAGCTTGATGAAATTAGATTAGAACCATAGGAAACTTCATAGGATTCTTCTAAAACCGGTTTACCGATTTAAGAGAAATCGGTAAGATTTCGGTATTTAAGACTGTCAGAACTATAACATCCCCATATAACGTAATAGGAAATAATAAAAACAAACTTTTATTATTCACAATCTTGCCCCTGAACTTTTTAGAAAATAACATTTAGGTCTCTATATCAATAGAATTAGCAGAATGAGGTTTTAAATGAAGCAGAATCACATAGCAAAAAGATAGAAACCTAAACCTCGACTGATTGAGCCACAGAGGTATCCATATGTGAAATGAAATGGGATACCTCTAGACTTACCCATAATTACAAAAATGCCATTAGCCATGAAAAACAAAAATAGAAAATTGCAACATGTTTAGTGTGCACTGTTAATCGATTTACTCGATTTTATTGAGTTTGTAGGGTTAACTAAAAAGTTAATTAGAGGTTAACTAGGACTTGATTAGAGTTAAATTAGAGAAATTAGGACTAAGATAGAAACTTATAAAACCTCACAAAATCCTTCAAAACCATTTTACCGATTTAAAGGAAATCAGTAGAATTTCGGTATTTTAAACTGTTGGAACCAAACCAATAGAATTACATGCCCTAAATCCTATGACTTAAGGCTGAATACTCAGCCATTCAACCTCAAAAAAGTGGCGCAAGAAAGGCCACAAGGAAGGGGAGTGATGGCTGAAATATAACCACAAAAATCCTAGCCAATCACAACTCACACTTCCAACTACCTCTTTGTATTTGAACCAGATTTTTCCTTCTTTCTCTACCCAATTTTTGAGCTCCCTGTTCTAGTAGCCTTCCTCTCCTCTTTTCTTCATCCTCTTCATCTCCTTCTTCCACTTTCAGCCTCCCTCAAGCTTCTTGCATCCATATCCTTCACTAGAACTCAAGACTAGCTAGTTGTTGCTTCAAAATAAAGGTAGGATTCCAATTCTTGTCTTGATTTTCTGATTTGGGTGGCTGGTGGTGGTTTGTTTCCTCAATTTTTGTTGTATTGATTGAGTGATTATGATGATATATGGCTGGTTTATTGGCTGTTTGTGAGATTAAAACCGAATTGGAAGCAAGAAGGGATGAAGATAGGAAGAGCTAAGAGGTTGGAGAACCAAAAACCCTCGGCAGTCCATACGGCAAAGTGTACGGCTCCACCTATAGCCGATTAAATTCGATGAAACTATTTTTATATGAAACTAGACATTCAGGGCTTTCCATACATATATCATATAAGGCCATTGGGTTAGTATTGAGTGAGATATGAATTTTGGAAGTTCGACCTAGGTTTTTGACTTTGATTTTGGGCAGATTGGGTTGTTCAGGGTAGAACTTGATCTATACTACTTGGAATTGAGTGAAACCAACTTTGTTAGAAAGCTAACACATAGTGTCCTATAAAAATTTTAGAGTCAGATAATAAACCTGTAACATCCGCTTTCCGAGCTCCGACTTTGCCCCAGGGTGGTCAATTCCGATTTTTGATTTCGTCTTCGAAAATAAGACAGAAGTGATTATTTCCGAGTTCCGAGTTCATTAGTATAATACCGATTTCCGATTTCATCCTATTCCCGACTTCATGTCTCAAGGCAATGGACCCGATTTCTGACCTCAGACTTTATTAGAACTCTTGATTTCCGACTTAATAATGGAGTGGCTAGATTTTCCCGATTTCCGACTTTATGCCTCAAATACAAAGGACATGAGTTCGAATCTTTGAATTGGTTTCTAGTCATGCACGAGTTTCGATCTACGATTTTATATCCAGCACTGACATTCTTGAGTTCAAATGAGGAGTTCCGAGATTATATGATTTCGAGCTCTATGACTTCCGACTTCCGAGCTGGATGCCAAGTCTCGAATAAACTGAGACAAGATTTTCTCAGTCACAAACAAGATGGGACGAGTTCCGACATTAGGCTTCAGCTCCTAAAAATGTAAAAAGGTCACGAGTTCCGACTTCAACCATAATGGACACGAGTTCCGATTTCATGTGGGATGAAATCGTATCCCAGTTTTTGGACGACGTGGAGAGCAAGTTGGCCACAAAAGTGAGAGACGTGGCCGAACTTCAACCACAAATCTTCAGCCAATCAACATCACATTTTCTTGTATTTAAGTCAGACTTCCCTTCTCATTCCCAGCTGATTTACGTCTCCTTCTCTTCCTCTTGCTCCAGCCTTCTCCTTCCCTTCCTCTCTCAACCAACTCCATCAAATCCCCAAGCTTGGTCAAGGTTCCATCAATCTAGAAATCAAATTCAGCAAGATCATACTCCAAAGAGGTAGGATTCTACTTCTATTCTTGAATTTCTTGCACTATGATTGCATGAGATTATACTCTTCTTTATGTATTTGATGAATTATTGGATGTATTATGATGAATTATGATTGGATTAATATAGGATTAATATGAAATCTTGAGTGGCAATTAGAATTAGAAGAAGAAAACTAAGAGAAATGGATGGATGAGGGTGCTGTCTTGGTGGAGATTCCACGGCAGTCCGTACGGCGGAGTGTACGGCTCTGGCTACAATCGGTCAAATCCGATGAAACCATTTTTAAATGAAAGTAGACATTCAGGGCTTTCCATAGATATATCATATAAGGTTATTGGATTAGTATTGAGAGAGATATGAATTTTTGAAGTTTGGCCTAGGGTTTAGGATTTTCATCCGGGCAGGGTGATTTGAGGAGGGTATAACTCACCCTATGCAACTCCAAATTGAGTGAAACTAACTTTGTTAGAAAGCTTACACATAGGGGAACATCCCAATATGAAATTCCGAGTTTGTTATGGTCCCAATTGTTCCCAGTGATTCGAGGAAGTTACTCCATGTCTAAACCGAGCCAAAACAGGGTAGCTCAGGAAGGTCGACTTTCAGGACTTATAACTCGAGGTATACTCAAGAAAATAGAGTGAAACTTGTGGCAAATGAAAGGTTGTCCTGTTAGCTTCCATATGAGGCCAATTTCGTATGATTTGAATTTAGTTTCGATTTTTAGTGAATTTATACTTCCAGGAGTGTAATTTGGGCTAGTGACTGAATAGGTTGAGGTAAGATTTGAATATCTTGAGTTATATGGATCAAAATGATATGGGACCAAAGAGGTTAGAAAGTAGACATATAGAGCTATGACATATCAAAATTTCAGATTTAAATGAGTTGAATAGAAATAGAGGTGGGTCATATGAAATTCGGGCAGAACCGAATAGAATGTGGCAGAATGGCCAAAGTGATAGTCTCACAAAATGACCCAGTTGGAGATTTCACAAGTATTAGGGAAACATATAAAGTTTGAATGGAGGATTGCCAGTTTGACATTGATATATATATGTGTTAAGTTGATTATGTTGCTTTGACTGATTTGTCCGTGAGAGCTGGCACTATTCATGAGAAAACGGACCTGATTCACAGTTGTCTTTGGGATTTACTGGTAAGTCTAAGAAGCTATGAATGTTTAGATGTAAGGATGAATTAAAGTATAAATGGGTATGTAGAAACCCTATATTCAAGAATGACATAATTATGTTATGAGGTATGTGAGGGTAAATGATGTAGCATATGCATGAGTACCGGTAAAATGGTAAGGAGGCCACGGGCCTTTATATGTAATAGACATGTATGTGAAAATCATGTGTGCAATGATACATGAAAATAAATGAGGTATATGTACGAGTACACTCAGTATGACTATGCTTGATTATACATGAGAATGAAAGAATGTAAATATATTGAATGTGGGTCCATTCACTCGGAGGCAGTTAATTGAGGTCCCTCCCTGTGAAGGCAGTTAAATGACAAAGACATGGGTCCCTTCACCTGGAGGCAGTTGCATATTGGGTCCCTCCTCGTGAAGGCAGCTAAAGACTTGGGTCCCTCTATGTTGGAGGCAGTTGCACATTGGGTCCCTCCAACCTAGAGGCAGTGGGTCCCCTTGCGGGTGAGTCGGTGTGACGACGGTCACGGGTGAAACTGACGAGCTCACTCCAAGGCCAGGCTACCCAAGGGCAGTAAATGCACCCTAGGGACGGCGATACGTAACGCCTAGGCGTGCCAAGTAAAAGACTAAGGACTAAAGGCTAAAGATTAAAGTATATGCAGACACCAGAGCTTACATGAGGCATGGCATGACCCAGCTAGTGTAAGTACCGAATGAAGGTCCCATATTCCTAAGGAACGTGACATGGCGATCACGCTCTGATGGGGTATGACATGGCGATCATACTCTGGAATGTAGCATGTAAAGATTTTATGATGAAAAGGAAGATGAAGAAAGAAAAGCAAGTTTTATGAATACGCATAAATTTAAGTATGAATAAAGTTATATGCAGATGTTATATTCCCAACATATTGATGTTATGTGTGTCGTAATATGCTACAGTTGTTATTCGTGGTATTATATTTGAATGAAGTTATGGGTTCTCCCAAATGCTAAGTGTATGATTAAAATGAACTTTGCTTCGGATAAGATTTTTTTCGAAACGTAGAATTAAACAGTTTGTGCAGCATGTTCACCTTTTTCATAATAAACCGAAGCAAACTGGGGATGACAACGATGACATTCCATGTGTATTATAGAGAATCCTACTGAGAATTTATAATTCTCACTCCTATTTTCCGTGTTGTCTCCAGAAAGTTCAGGAGGTATCAGAGTAGCGCAGCGGGAGTTGCTGTCAGATAAGGTCCGTTCAGGTAACCGTAACAACTCCAGGGTGTGGTACTATGACTTAAGCATAGTACTGTACTTAGGAGGGTGTTACAAAACCATTTGCTCCCAAAGATGTTCCAAGAAAGTCGCCCTTTGTCCAAACCGGGCCAAAATAGGGCAGTTCAAGGAGGTTAGATTTCGAGGCTTATAACTCGAGCCCTACTAAGTCAAATGGAATGGAACTTTTTTCAAATGAAATATTGTTCTGTTAGCTTTAATATGAGGCCAATTTCGTATGATTTGAATCAGTTTTCGATTTTTAGTGGATTTTTATTTTTAAGTGTGTAATTCTGGCCAGCTACAGGGCAGGTTGGGATAAAACCTAAATAAGTTGAGCTACATTTATCAAAATTAGGTGGGACCAAAGAGGTTAAAAAATAGACACATAACACTTCAACATATCCAAAATTCAGGTCTAAATGAGTTAAAATGAATATAAGGCTTCATTTCTAAAAACCGGGTAGAATTGATATAATAGGCAGGATTGATCATAAGGGTCCAATCCCTACAAGGTTGATATTATTATGATATATAAGGGTCCAATCCCTACATGATTGACATTATTGTGATATGTTTGCTACTCTATGTTGAACTTTTGCTTGATTGATTTTACTGGTAGCCGGCACTATTCACAGGGAAACGGATCTGATCCATTATGCTGCCAAATTTTCGGTAAAATTGTAAGAAGGTCATGAACACTTGTATGTTATGAATAGGTATGTAGAAAATATGTATGCAAGGATATATGAACGTAAGTGATGAAGCATATGCATGAGTGCATTCAGCATATCTATGCATGATTATGTATGAGAATGAAAGATTATAAATATATAAAATGAGATCCCTCCAAGACTGGAGGCACATGAATCCCCTTGTGGGTTAGTACTATGTGACAAATCAGACTACCCAAGGGCAGTTAAAGAATAAAGATTAAAGCATATGCAAGCGTCCCATTCACATGAGGCATGGCATCGACCCAGCTAGTGTGAGTAAAGGGGATAAGGCTTACATGAGGCATGGCATGACCCAGCTAGTGTAAGTACCGAATGAAGGTCCCATATCCCTAAGGAACGTGACATGGCGATCACGCTCTGATGGGGTATGACATGGGGATCATACTCTGGAATGTGGCATGTAAAGATATGATGATGAGTCTATATTCCTAAGGAAGGTGACATGGTGATTACGCTCTGATGGGGTATGACATGGCGATCATACTCTGGAATGTAGCATGATGATCCCACACCCTAAGGAATGTGACATGGCGATTACATTCTGATAAAGTATGACATGGCGATCATACTCTGGGACGTGGCAGAAAAACATATTTCTAAGGAATGTGACATGGCGATCACACCCTAATGGGGTATGACATGGCGATCATACTCTGGAGTATGGCACGATAAGCAGAAGATAAAGAAAAATGAAGAAAGAAAAGTAAATGTTATGTATATGTATAAAATTCAAGTACAATTAAAGTTATGTGCAGATTTTATGTGTTCGGTATATTTATGCTATTGCATTTTATTATGTTTAAGTTATTATTCATAAAATAATTCATGAATCGACATTGTATGGGCTCTCCTAAATGCCAAGTGTATGACTAAAATAAACTTTGCTTCGGATAATATATTTTCGAACTATAAAATTAAACAGATTGTATATCATGTTCACCTTTTTCATAATAAACCGAAGCAAACTGGAGATGACAACGATGACATTATATATGATACTTAAAGAATCCTACTGAGAATTTAAAATTCTCACTCCTATTTCCGTGTTATCTCCAGATAGTTCAAGAAGTTTCGAAGATAACTGAAGTTCTTTGTCCGATAAGGTCCGCTCAGTAATGATAACAACTCAGGTGTGGTACTATGACTTAAGCATAGTACTGTACTTAGAAGGGTGTTACAAGAACCGGATCAATAAAAGTTATGCTATGAGAACCCTAGAATGGATGGCCAAGATTTAGCCAAGATCCCCCCACATGTGGCACCACTTTCAGCCATGCAGAGTGGGAAGCCAAGCCAAATTGGAAGGCAAGATGGGATCCACCAATCAACATGAAGCTTGCTACAAAAATCTTCTCCTTTTCTTTCCTTCTCTTCTTGTAACTTTCGGCCAGCATAAGGAGCTGACCACTCTCCATTTCTCTTCTCCTCACACTCATCCCACTCCATCTTCATCCCCTCTTCAAGTTTCATCAAGAGTTGCTTCCATCTAAGACACCAAACTAACAAGTTTTCAACTAGACAAGGTAGGAATCCTACTGCACTTCTTATTTTCCTTGGTTTGGAGCTGTGTGTGGGGCTTGTATAACTTGTGATACTAATGTTATGTGAAGTGATGATGATGAATTATAGTTGATTATGCATGTATGTTATGATTAGAATTAGAATTGGTATGAAAGAACTTGAAGGAAGGAGAAAACTCATGAAGCTGGTAGGGTTTTTCCTCAGCAGTCCGTACGGTGGAGGGTACGGCTCCGCCTACAGCCGTTAAAACTCCATGAATCTATTTTTATGTGAAACTAGACATTCAGGGCTTTCCATACATATATAATATAAGGCCATTAGATTAGTATTGAGGGAGATATGAATTTTTGAAGTTTGACCTAGGTTTTTGAGTTTGATTCTGGGCAAACCAGGTTGTTCAGGGAAGAACTCGCCCCATACGACGTGGAATTGAGTGAAACCAACTGATACGAACTCAGGAGGGCAAATTGGACATTCCAGCACTAAAGGGCAAGATAGAAATTTCAACATGCCCGTGGGACCTATCACAAGGGCAAGAGCAAAGATGTTGAAAGAAAGCTTTGAGAACTTAGCCAAGTCATTTGTGGAAGAGATGCATCAAGAATGGGCTAAGGAAGAGAAGACAAAGCTAAATGGGCCACTTAGTGAAAGCGGGCAGGCCAAATCTCTAAGTGTGGCACAATGGGATTAAAATGTATTATGTCCATAATTGGGCCAAGTTTTATTTAATTAACTTTGTTAGTTTTTATTTGGAAGACATTTAGTTATTTTGAGGTGTTTTATTCAGCCCAATTGTTTGTTTAGTAAGTTGGGCCTTTTTCTAGTGGGCTTAGGTTTAATTTAACCTAATGTAAGAGGTATAAATTCCTCATAAACAAGTGCAGCAGCAGTTTTGGCTGATTATTGAATTACATTTCCTGGTTTCTTCTAAGAAACTCTCAAGTGTGTGCAAGCGAGGAGTGATCATCTTTACTTGTTGCATCAAGAAACTGAATAGACTATTACAAAGGTAAAATTCTCTTGTGATATTTGTTTAGTTTCATCTTTCTTATCCCAATTATCTACGTTTCTAAGAACGGGTTTCTTAGGGGTTTAGTAGGGAGGGTGTTTATCCTATTGCTTGTCTCCTATCAAAGTGTGTGTTTGGGGTTTTGGGATCGTTATATCCTTGGGGTTCTGCATCATTTGGTATCAAGAGCAGGCTATAGATAAATTCCTATTTATCTGTGTTTTTGTTGGCCGCATTTTGTCATTCATTTTTTTTTCTGTTCTGGGTTTTTCTCTGCTGTCCCATTTTTTTACGTGTTCTTTGTTCTATTTTTTCTGATTTGCTATTTTGTGTTTCAGATTAAAAGAAAAAAAACGTGAAAAAAAAAAGAAAAACGTGAAAAAAAAGAGTGTCTGCAGAATTCATTAGAAAAAAAAAAAACATGAAAAAAATTGAAAAAAAAAGGCAAAAAAAAAAACTGCAGAATTTCAGGATTTTGTTTCAGTGATTGTGGGTGTTTTTGTGAATTTTGGGTTGAGTCCTTGCGTTAATTTCATGTTTCGTCACTTTTAATCCAAAATTGAAACTACTTTTGGTGTGTTTCTTGTTTTGTTTTTTCTGCTGTCACCACTTTCTTTGGTTCCAATCTTGTGTTTTCTTGGCATATTCTTGATCTTAATTTGCACCAGTTTTTTCTTCATTTGTTAGTGTCTATTTCTTTCTTGCTGGTTTTTGCATTTCCTTTGGTCCTCAACTAGAGTTTTGTTTTGCTAGTTTATCATTCTTTCTCATCCCAAATATTACTTGTGAATTTGAGTTTGTTTTGGTTTGTTTAATTTCTGAAGTGCAACAACCAAAAGTGGTCAAAGAGGTAAAAGGCAAGAGTGTTGAGTTCAAAAGAGGGTAAAAGCCTGAATTGAGTGCAAACATGAGTGCACCCAAATTTCTGAGTGAAAACACGTGAGAGAGTGAACTGTGAGGTTGTTTTATTAACACTTTGCAGGTTGTTTCCAATGGCTGAAGAGGAAGCTCCCATGACACCAGACATGAAGGTGATGTACCAAGCCATTGTTTCTCAATTTCAGAAATTGAATAGTAGACTTGATGATATGGATGAATGGAGAAGGGAAATGACACAAGATATCTCCAAGAGTAGTAGACGGGATGATCAGAGGCATAGACGAAATCACAATGATTTCAATCGTGAGCCATATGAGGAGGAATCTGATGGAGCTGAATCAGTTAGAAATAGGAGAGCTAGGAACCGAGGAAGACAAGATAGCAACATTAATGCTATCAAAATGCAAATTCCTCCATTCAAGGGAAGAAACGATGTTGAAGCCTACTTAGAACGGGAAAGAAAAGTTGAGATGATCTTTGCATGCCATTATTATATTGAAGAGAAGAAAGTGAGATTGGCTGCAGTGGAGTTTTCAGATTATGCACTAGTTTGGTGGGATGAGCTAATGAAGTCTAGAAGGAGGAATGGTGAGCGGCCTATTGAGACTTAGGAAGAGATGAAGCAAGTGATAAAGAAGAGATTTGTACCTTCTTATTATTACAGGGAGGTGCACCAGAAATTACATAGGCTCACACAAGGTTCTAAATCAGTGGAGGATTACCACAAAGAGATGGAGATGCTCATGATCAAGGCCAACATAGAGGAGGACATGGAAGTGACTATGGCAAGATTTATGGGTGGTCTAAACAAAGAAATTGCAGATGTGGTGGAATTACAACATTATGTGGAGATGGATGATTTGTTTAGCATGGCAATGAAGGTAGAGAAGCAACAAAATCAAAGGAGGGCAGCCAAAGCATTTTCCAATTCCAACTCAAAGTGGAGTTCTAAATGGCCAAAATATGAGGACACCAAGAAGAATAAAGGTTCAGATTCCAAGAAAAAGGGGCTAGATACAACAAAGAAGAAAGGTATTTCTAACTCATCTTCTTCTATTGCTAATTCTAGACATAGAGATATCAAATGTTTCAATTGTCAAGGTTTGGGTCATTATGCATCTGATTGCCCAAACAAGAGGATGATGGTAATTAGGGGTGGAGAAGTTGTATCTGAATCTGATGATGGTAATGAGTCGATCACGGTGATAATATGCCACCTTTGGAGAATTGTTCGATCTCGATGAGCATGTGGAGTATGCTGTGCATGGTGAGTCTCTTGTTGCTAGGCGTGCATTGAATTTGCAAGTTAAGGAAGACAGCTTGGAGCAAAGGGAAAATATATTCCACACCAGGTGCTTAGTTGGTGGAAAGGTATGTAGCTTGATCATTGATGGTGGAAGTTGTACTAGTGTTACGAGTACTACTTTAGTTTAGAAGCTAGGGTTGAAGTGTGATAAGGATCCTAATCCATATAGGTTGCAGTGGTTGAATGATAGTGGAGAAGTGAAAGTTACTAGACAGGTTGTGGTTGCATTTTCTATTGGAAAATATTGTGATGAAGTGATGTGTGATGTAGTACCCATGCAAGCTAGTCATTTGTTGTTGGGGAGACCATGGCAATTTGATAGGCGTATGCAACATGATGGGTACAAGAACAGGTATTCCTTTGAGCATAATGGTCACAAGTTCACACTTGCTCCATTATCGCCCAAAGAGGTGTATCTTGATCAAGTAAAACTTCAACAATCTTCTCTTGGGAATTCAGAAAGTAAGGCAAAAGAAAAAGAAGAGAGAAAAGAGGGCATGAGAGAAAAGAAGAAAAATAAGGGCCCAATGGTGAGTGAAAAGAAAGGAAAGAATCTGAATAGTGAAAAGAAAGAGACGAGTGAAAGAAAAGAAAAAAGTGAGAAAAATGAAGAAAGTGAAAGAATTGAGAGAAAATCATGTTTCTATGCAAAAGAGAGGGATTTGAAAGGTGCTTTTCTAGGCAAGAGAGCAATCGTTATGATAAGGTTTAGGGAGTTTTTTCTTACTGAAACTAACCTTATTCCAAATTTGCCTAGTAGATTTGTTTCTTTGTTGCAGGAATTTGAGGATGTTTTCCCTGATGAGGTGCCAAGTGGATTACCACCATTGAGAGGGATTGAGCACCAAATTGACTACATGCCCGAGGCTAGCATTCCAAATAGGCCAGCCTATAGAAGTAATCCTGAGGAGACAAAGGAGCTTCAGAGGCAAGTGGATGAGCTACTAGCTAAAGGGTATGTGAAGGAAAGCATGAGTCCATGTGCTGTTCCAGTTTTGTTGGTTCCAAAGAAAGATGGCACTTGGAGGATGTGTGTGGATTGTCGTGCAGTCAACAAGATAACAGTAAAGTATCGCCATCCTATCCCTAGGTTAGATGATATGCTTGATGAGTTGAATGGTGCATGCATATTCACTAAAATTGATTTGAAAAGTGGATATCACCGAATTAGAATGAAACTAGGGGATGAATGGAAGACTGCATTTAAAACAAAATATGGTCTTTATGAGTGGTTGGTTATGCCTTTTGGGTTAACTAATGCACCTAGTACTTTTATCCGCTTAATGAACCATGTTTTGAGGGATTTCTTGGGAAAGTTTGTGGTTGTTTATTTTGATGATATTCTAATTTACAGCAATTGTTTGGATGAACACATATTGCATGTTAAGGCTGTTTTAGAAGTTCTTAGGAAGGAGAAATTGTATGCCAACCTTAAGAAGTGCACATTTTGCATTGATAGAGTTGTGTTTCTTGGTTTTGTTGTGAGTGCACGTGGTATTGAGGTTGATGAGGAGAAGGTGAAGGCTATTCAAGAATGGCCAACGCCTAAGAGTGCTTCTGAGGTAAGGAGTTTTCATGGTTTAGCTGGGTTTTATAGGAGATTTGTGAAGAATTTCTCTACCATTGCTGCTCCTTTAACTGAAATTATTAAAAAGGATGTTGGGTTTAAATGGGGACAGGAACAAGAACTTGCTTTTACCACTTTGAAAGAAAAATTGTGTTCTGCTCCTATTCTTATTTTGCCTAATTTCGATAAGACTTTTGAAGTAGAATGTGATGCTTCTGGGATTGGTATAGGTGCTGTTTTGATGCAGGAAAACGTCCTATTGCATTCTTCAGTGAGAAGTTGAATGGAGCTCAACTCAAGTATTCTACCTATGACAAGGAGCTATATGCCTTGGTTCGAGCTTTGGAGGTTTGGCAACATTATTTGCAACCCAAAGAGTTCGTGATTCACACTGATCATGAGTCTTTGAAGCACCTAAAAGGTCAATGTCAGTAAAAAACATGCCAAATAGGTGGAATTCATTGAGACCTTTCCATATGTGATTGCTTATAAGCAAGGAAAAGAGAATGTAGTTGCTGATGCTTTATCTAGGAGATATGCTTTAATCACTACACTTTCTTCTAAGTTGTTAGGATTTGAGCACTTGAAAGATTTGTATGCAGCTGACTCTGATTTTGCTAATATATATGCTACATGTGAAAAGGGTGCATTTAACAAATTCTATAGGCATGAAGGTTTTCTATTTCATGGCAATAGAATTTGTGTGCCTATTTGCTCAACTAGAGAATTGCTTGCTAGGGAATCACATTGTTGTGGATTGATGGGTCATTTTGGTGTGCATAAGACTTTGGATGTGTTGTCTGAACATTTGTATTGGCCTCACATGCGAAAGGATGTTGAGAGAATTTGTGCTAGATGCATTGCATGTAAATAAGCTAAATCTAAGTCTATGCCACATGGTTTGTATACACCCTTACCTATTCCTACTCATCCTTGGATTGACATATCTATGGATTTTGTTCTTGGATTGCCTAGAACTAGGAAGGGTAGAGATAGCATTTTTGTTGTAGTGGATAGATTTAGTAAAATGGCTCACTTTATTGCATGCCATAAAACTGATGATGCAACAAATATTGCTGATTTGTTCTTTAGAGAAGTTGTGTGTTTGCATGGTGTCCCTAGAACTATTGTTTCTGATCGTGATGTGAAGTTTTTGAGTCATTTTTGGAAAGTGTTGTGGGCTAAGTTGGGAACAAAATTACTTTATTCTACTACTTGTCACTCACAAACTGATAGTCAAACCGAAGTGGTGAATAGAACTTTAGGGACTTTATTGCGTGTAGTTGTTGGTAAGAATTTGAAAACTTGGGAAGATTGTTTGCCTTTTATTGAGTTTGCTTATAATAGGACTATACATTCTTCTACAGGTTTTTCTCCATTTGAGATTGTATATGGTTTTAATCCTTTAACTGTTTTGGATTTAATGCCTTTGCCTTTGAGTGATATTGTTAGTTTAGATGGTGAAAGCAAGGCTGAAAAGGTTAAAGAGATGCACATGAAGCCACGTGAGATGATTGAGAAAAGAAACGGGTTGACAGCCCAAAAAGTGAATAAGGGCCGTAAACAAATTGTGTTTGAACCTGGTGATTGGGTTTGGGTTCATTTGAGAAAGGAGAGGTTTCCTACTCAAAGGAAATCCAAGCTTGATGCTAGGGGAGATGGTCCATTTCAAGTGCTAGAGAGGATCAATGACAATGCATATAAGATTGACCTCCCAAGTGAGTACAATGTTTCAGCTACTTTTAATGTTTTTGACCTTTCTCCATTTGACATGGATGTAGATTCGAGGACGAATCTTTTTGAGGAGGGAGGGAATGATACGAACTCAAGAGGGCAAATTGGACATTCCAGCACTAAAGGGCAAGATGGAAATTTCAACATGCCCGTGGGACCTATCACAAGGGCAAGAGCAAAGATGCTGAAAGAAAGCTTTGGAAACTTAGCCAAGTCATTTGTGGAAGAGATACATCAAGAATGGGCTAAGGGAGAGAAGACAAAGCTAAATGGGCCACCTAGTGAAAGCGGGCAGCCCAAATCTCTAAGTGTGACACAATGGGATTAAAATGTATTATGTCCATAATTGGGCCAAGTTTTATTTAATTAACTTTGTTAGTTTTTATTTGGAAGACATTTAGTTATTTTGAGGTGTTTTATTCAGCCCAATTGTTTGTTTAGTAAGTTGGGCCTTTTTCTAGTGGGCTTAGATTTAATTTAACCTAATGTAAGAGGTATAAATTCTTCATAAACAAGTGCAGCAGCAGTTTTGGCTGATTATTGAATTACATTTTCTGGTTTCTTTTAAGAAACTCTCAAGTGTGTGCAAGCGAGGAGTGATCATCTTTACTTGTTGCATCAAGAAACTGAATATACTATTGAAAAAGTTAAAATTTTCTTGTGATATTTGTTCAGTTTCATCTTTCTTATCCCGATTATCTACGTTTCTAAGAACAGGTTTCTTAGGGGTTTAGTAGGGAGGGTGTTTATCCTATTGCTTGTCTCCTATCAAAGTGTGTGTTTGGGGTTTCGGGATCGTTATATCCTTGGGGTTCCGCATCACCAACTTTGTTAGAAAGGTTACACATAGGAGAACATCCTATAAGAAATTTCGAGTTAGTTAACGTCTCATTTGTTCCCAATGAGTCGAAAAATTGCCCTATGTCCAAATCAGGCCAAAACAGGGTAGTTCAGGAAGGTCGAGTTTCAGGGCTTATAACTTAAAATATACTCAATCAAATAATATGCAATTTATTTCATTTGAAAGCTTGCCTTGTTAGTTTTGAGATATAAATTTCGTATGTTTTCACCCAGATTTCTATTTTTGGGGAATTTTCTCTTATAAGAGTGTAATTCGAGCTAGAGACATATATGGATACTAAATCAAGCTCCTTGATATCGGAACTCGGGACTTAGCAAACGAAGAGCTAGATAGTGTGCTTAAGGTTGAACTCGGAATAATATACTTTAGGTTGAGCTCGAAACTTAGCAGACAGAGGACTAAGTCGGGAATATTTAAGGTTGAACTCTTAAGGATGAACTTGGAAGGGTGACTTAACATTGAACTCGGGACTTAGTAAATAGCAAACCTGTTCAAGTATAATTAATGTCGAAAATCGGGAATGAGTAAATAGGAAACTAGTCGGACATAGTTAAAGTCGTAACTCGGACATTAGGGAAGAAGAGGTATGGTTAATGTCGGAATTCTGGAATTAGGAAAACATCCGTAAAAGTCTTGGAAGGCCAATTGAGGCTTAATATTGGATATCGGAAGTTGGTATCAGAATGAGAGACCTTCTACCGCACCACGGAAAGTCAGACGCTTTAAACCCTGATACAGGTAGTTCCAAGAATCGGTCCAGAAGCAATCTCGGAGATCGATTTTAGACATGACCCCAGAAGTCTGGAATAAAGATATTCATTATCCCGGAAGTCGGACATCAAGACCTTGACTTTATGTACATAACTTACATGATCTAGGAACTCGGGGGTCGAGCATAAGCTCGAGTTCGGGAACATCATTAGAAGTGAAAAGCTTGCAAGACAGATTAAGACTTAGGATTTTAAAACTTGCACCTATGGATATTGTTATATTCTTGGTATGATTATAATGTTTTATCTCGAGTTTGCTGTTTGATTTAAGTTTCCTGGTTGCCTAGCGATATTCATGGGAAAGCGGGCATGATCCGTTATGCTGCCGAGTTTTCGGTAGAATAGTAAAGAGGCTATAAGCATAAGAAAATATGGGTTTCTTCACTTGGAGGTAGTTGCACATTGGGTCCCTCCCTGTGAAGGCAGTTAAAAGATATAATGAAGGTCACATATTCCTAAAAGACGTGACATGACGATCTCGCTCTGATGAGGTATGACATGGCGATCATACTTTGGAATATGGTATAATGATTCCACACCCTAAGGGATGTGACATGGTGATCACACCTGATGGAGTATGACATGACGATCGTACTCTGGGACGTGGTAGGAAGAACATATTCCTAAGAAGTGTGACATGCTGATCACACCTCGATGGAGTATGACATGGCAATTGTACTCTGGGATATGTATGACAAGTAAGGGAAGATGAGTAACGCTGCACTTGAGAACGGTGATACATAACGCTCAAGTGTAGACAAATACAGACACCCTAGGGATGGCGATACGTAACACCTAGGTGTGTCAAATGAAGAAATAAAGATAAATATTATGGGAAGACAAAGAAAGAAAAGTAAATTTTATGTATCTGCATAAATTCAGGTACAAGTAAAGTCATGGGTAGTTGTTATGTCTTTAGTATATTGAGGCTATCGTATTTTAATATGTTGCAGTTATTATATGTAGTATAATTTACTAATTGACTTTGTATGGACTCTCCCAAATGCCAAGTGTATGAGTAAAATGAACTTTGCTTCGGATAATATATCTTCGAACTATAAAATTAAATAGTTTACATAATATGTTCACCTTTTTCATAATAAACCGAAGCAAACTATAGATGACAATGATGACAGTATGTATGATAGTTACGGAATCCTACTGAGAATTTAAAATTCTCACTCCTATTTTCATGTTACCTCCAGATAGTTTGAGAAGTTGCAAAGACGGCTAAAGTTGCTGTCAGTTAAGGTCTGCTCAGGTAACCGTAACAACTCCTGAGTGTGGTACAATGACTTAAGCATAGTATTGCACAATGGAGGACGTTACAATGTTCCTTTTGCCGTTGATTGGAAGCAAATGTTAATCCTTAAGGAATTTGTTTCGCTTTCTCCTTTAAGTTCCTTTTGTCATTGAATGGAATAAAATCTTAATCCAAATGGAATTGGTTTCTCGTTCTCCTTTATGTTCTTTTTGCCATTGCTTGGAAGCAAGTCTTAATCCTTGTGTAATTAGTTTCTCTTTCTTCTGAAAGTCCTTTTTGCCATTGAACGGAATAAGTCTTAATCCAAAGGAAATTGGCCTCTTGTTCTCCATTTTGTTTCTTTTTCCATTGAATGGAAACAAGTCTTAATTCATAAGGAATCAGTTTTTCAATATTCTTTATGTTCCATTTGCCATTGATTGGAAGCGAGTCTTAATTTTAAGGAATTGGTTTCTTTTTCTTCTTTAAGTTCTTTTTGCCATTGAATGGAATTAAGTCTTATTCCATAAGGAATTGGTTTCTCATTCTCCTTTATGTTTCTTTCACCATTGATTGGAAGCGTGTCATAATCATTTAAGAATTAGTTTCTCTTTCGTCTTTAAGTTCTATCTGCCATTGAACGCAATCAAGTCTTGATCCAAAAGGATTTGGTTTCTCGTTGTCCTTGTGTTTCTTTTGCCATTGATTGGAAGCAAGCCTTAATACCTAAGCAATTGGTTTATCTTTTTTCTTTAAGTTCTTTTTGCCATTGAATAGGATCAAATTTTTATGCAAAAGGTTTGGTTCCTCATTCTCCTTTATGTTCCTTTGCTATTTAATAGAAGCAAGACTTAATCCTTTAGGAATTAGCTTCTCTTTCTTCATTAAATTCTTTTTACCATTGAATGGAATCAAGTCCTAATCCAAAAGGAATTGGATTCTTATTCTTCTTTCTTTTTCTTCTACCATTGATTGGAAGTCTTAATCCTTAAGGAATTAGTTTCTCTTTCTTCTTTAAGTTCTTTTTGCCGTTGAATGGAATCAAGTCATTATCCAAAAGGAATTGATTTCTCACTCTCCTTTATATTCGTTTTGCCATAGATTGGAAACAAGTTTCAATTTGATATGTTGTTAAACTACCAAATTAAAAACCTTTGCTTGGTTTAGGAAAAATTAGTTTAGTAATGAGCAAAGGGTCGATCCACTAGGAATTGAATTAATTTAATTATTTAGCTTCTTTTAGATTCTGATTCTAATAAACTCTAAAAAGACAAAGTAACACAAAATGGGGGGGGGTTAGTTGTTTCTATAAATCAAACAAAAATTATATAAAAAAAATTATACGAAAATAAAATAAAATAAAAAAGAGCAAATGATGTTGTTTTGTTGAAATCAATTAAAACTAGTTATGGGATCCCTTTTCCCCACCAAATTATATCATGCAATTAGTTCTCAATTTCAGCCTCCAATTCTCCTTTTATAGTTACCAATCTTAGGCAATGAAATATTCTATTACCTACCTTCTTTTAAATAGATTAAGGAATATCCATTAACCTATTCTAATCACTAATTAACATAGGGAACATCCACTAAGTTCAATTAACAATTGCAACTAGAAGGACAGATTGATCTAAGTTTTGGTCTCTAACATAGGACTAAGTGACTTAGGTTATATTCTCCCTTGCTTACAATCAAAACTTGACCATTAAGTTTGCACACAAGTTACTACATATGGATAAAGGATAATGAACATCATAATCCTAAATCTAGCAATAAGCCATAACATGAAATATCAAGGTGGCCAATCCAAACATGTCACATTACTACCATAATCATGAAGTGAGTAGGAGAATATAATCAACTCTTCAGGAAAATAGAGGTCTGAAAATCAATTAATTACATGATAATTTAGGGTTCAAAGTTCACCCATAACCATGAAAATAACTTAGCCTAACATTCTAAAGAAAACCATATCACAAATTGAAGAATACATGACATGAGTTAAGAAAGAAAGAAAACATGTGCAGACTAAAGGGTGAAAGCAAAGTTGCCTAGACTCTAATCTTCAGCATCTATCTCTTCTTCTTGTCCTCAATTAAATCCCTAAAGAGCAGCAAAAAGTGATGTCCACAGCTACAAGCTTGGTGAAAATGTCACTTCCCTAACTCCAATATTGTAACTATGGTTTCTAAGGATGAGTGGCTGAAACCTCCTTCTCTCTCCATGAAAATTTCTCTCTCTAGCTAGAGCCCAAAATGCTCATCTGTCTCCCCTCTCTTCTAGCTGCTGGTCTCTTGTCAAAATGTAATCTCAGCCATCCAAATTGTAACTGCTCCAATTGTAACTCCACATTAAACTAGCTTCATAGGTTACATTCTCACAAAGCCTTGGTGCTTATCAGAAATAATTTTGATACTTAAGTTTCTAACAGCCTATAATTAGACAATGAAAACCCACAAATGAATTGAACTCAATTAGCCCACCATTCATTAATCAAAATTGATAGTTTCAGTTTTTTCTGGCAGCTCTGTTTCACACGTAAATTTCATTGACCAAATGGACTTGGATGAGAGTAATTCAACCACCATTGCAAAGTTAACATCTTGGGCTTCATTTTTGGCTCTGGAATCATCCCATTTGGGCTTATATCAAGGGAGAACTGAATTGAGCAAAACTGCATTAAATGTAGTGACGGGTTAGCGCCAGGCCCAACTTTGGTAGCTTCAATCTTTCTGGTCCGTTGGGCTTTTTGAGTGATCTTGGTGTCAAATTAAAGCTCTGGAAGTCTACTTTCATTTCCAAGTGGAATCATGTCATTTTGACTTCGGACCAAAAAGTTATGCCCTTGGAAAGACATACTGCTCATGCTATCTAGCACTCAATTCTTAGCATTTTCTTGAATTAGCTCCAAATTGAGTCATTTTACTCTTGTTTAGCTCAAAAATCATCCTTAAGCTTTATTTTCCTACAAAACACAAATAGTAAATAAAAGCATTATATTTACAAGATTAAAGCTATGAACAAGCATAGAAAAAAATATGAAATAAGTGAATAAAATGCACTTATCATAATCCTTAAGGAATTGATTTCTCTTTCTTCCTTAAGTTATTTTTGCAATTGAATGGAATCAAGTCTTAATCCAAATGGAATTGGTTTCTCGTTCTGCTTTATGTTCCTTTTGCCATAGATTAGAAACAAGTCTTAATTCAAAAAGAATTGGTTTCTCTTTTTTCCTTAAGTTATTTTTGCAACTGAATGGAATCATGTCTTACTCCAAAAGGAATTGGTTTCTCATTCTCTTTTATGTTCCTTTTGCCATTGAATGGTAGGAAGTCTTCATCTACAAGTAATTGGTTTCTCATTCTCATTTATGTTCCTTTTGCCATTGCATGGAATTAGTTTCTCTTTCTTGTTTTAGTTCATTTTACCAATGAATGGAATCAAGTCTTAATCGAAATAGAATAGACTTCTCATTCTCCTTTATATTCCTTTTTCCATTGCATGGAAGCAAGTCTTAATCTTTAAGGAACTGATTTATCTTTCTTCTTTAAATTTTTATGCCATTGAAAGGAATCAAGTCTCAATCGAAAGGGAATTGGTTTCTCATTCTCTTTTATGTTCTTTTTGCCATTAATTGTAAACAAATGTTAATCCTAAAGGAATTGGTTCTCTTTCCTCTTTAAGTTATTTTTGCCATTGAATGCAATCAAGTCTTAATCCAAATTTAATTTGTTTCTTGTTACCTTTTTTGTTTCTTTTGCCATTGATTGGAAGCAAGTGTCAACCTTTAAGGAATTAGTTTATCTTTCTTCCTTAAGTTCTTTTTACCATTGAACGGAGTCAAGTCTCATTCCAAAAGGAATTAGTCTCTCATTCTCCTTTATGTTCTTTTTGCCATTGAGTGGAGTAAGTCTTAATCCACAAGGAATTGGTTTCCCACTCTCCTTTATGTTCCTTTTGCTATCAATTGAAAGTAAGTGTTAATGTTTAAGGAATTGGTTTCTCTTTCCTCTTTAAGTTCTTTTTGCCATTGAATGCAATCATGTCTTAATCCAAATGGAATTGGTTTCTTGTTCTCCTTTATGGTCCTTTTGCCATTGATTAGGAACACTTAAGGAGTTGGTTTTTCTTTCTTCTTTGAGTTCTTTTTGCGATTGAATGGAATAAATTCTTAATCCAAGAGAAATTAGTTTCTTATTTCCTTTCTGTTTCTTTTGCCATTGAATAGAAGCTAGTCTTAATCCACAATGAATTGGTTTCTCATTGTTCTTTATGTTCCTTTTGCCATTGATTTGAAGCAAGTCTTAATCCTTATGGAATTGGTTTTTCTTTCTTCTTTAAGATCTTTTTGCCATTGAATGGAGTCAAGCCTAAATCCAAATGGAATTGGTTTCTTATTCTCCGTTTTGTTTCTTTTGCTAATGAATGCAAGCAAGTCTTAATCTACAAGGAATTGGTTTGTCATTCTCCTTTATATTCCTTTTGCCATTGATTGGAAGCAAGTGTTAATCCTTAAGGAATTTGTTTCGCTTTCTTCTTCAAGTTCTTTTTCTCATTGAATGGAATGAAGTTTTAATCCAAATGGAATTGGTTTCTCGTTCTCCTTTTTGTTCCTTTTGCCATTGATTGGAAGCAAGTCTTAATCGAAATAGAATAGGTTTTTTATTCTCCTTTATGTTCCTTTTGCCATTGCATGGAAGTAAGTCTTAATCCTTAAGGAACTGGTTTCTCTTTCTTCTTTATGTTCTTTTTGCCATTGATTGGAAACAAGAGTTAATCCATAAGGAATTGGTTTCTCTTTCCTCCTTAAGTTATTTTTGCCATTGAATGCAATCAAGTCTTAATCCAAATTTAATTGGTTTCTTGTTGTCCTTTTTGTTCGTTTCGCCATTGATTCGAAGCAAGTCTCAATATTTAAGGAATTAGTTTCTCTTTCTTCTTTAAGTTCTTTTTATCATTGAACGGAATCAAGTCTCATTCTGTAACACCTTACAAGACAAAGTATTATGCTTAAGTCATAATAATCTATCTGATAAGAGATTACGTGTAATACTGATTAAATTTCTCTTTCTGTATTAGTATTAAGGTTTCGCATAAGAATACTTGATCTCATAACAAATTTTTCAGCGTGATGGCGAAATAGATACTAATCAATCGGTAAACTGTAAATAACTTAACATAAATAAAAATACAATAAGAACAGAATAACTGCAAACGGTGTCATAGATATGTACATAGGTATCTGATTTTAAAGTTTGTCAAAATGAGGCCGCTAATGCAAAATGAAACGGCCAGTATCTATGAACTGCACCCTGACTGGTCCCCATGGGACATTTCATGTACATTCCTAATATCTACCCATCCAACCATGACCCAAACTGTCAAAAGAGGGTCACTCTGTACATCTAACCCCACTACAGCATGCACACTATCTAAACAGAGTCCGATGAAAGGAACCCATTCGCCATGGCGGCGTCAGCTGGAGGATGCCCGGCACCGGGATTAGAGGACGACGAAGAACTAGCTGCCTCGGACGGATCCTCCTCTGGGGTCGAGGCCGACGACATCGGCTGCAGTGGTGAGGCAGGAGGGGCCATGGGAATTGGAGCTGCTGGTGCTGCTGCTGGTGGCGGTGGAAATGGATGGGCCATATAAAGAGGTATAGCAATGTAGGGGACAGCAGGATCAAAAAAAGGGTGCATAACTGGTACAGCAAAGTCCCTCTGGAAGAAGAAATACAAACGACACTGGCACTTGCCAGATATATATATAGAGTCTAGAAAAGGGTCGATGTGGATGTGAAGCTCAGGAAACTCAATGAATAGAACCCCGGTCGCCGCGTGCTCCATGGTCTGAGAATGACGCGGAACATACAATAGGGTGAGAAATGAATATTTCTCAGTAGAAAATCCTAACTTCTATACATCTGTCATCACTGTCATTTCCAGTTGTTTCGGCCGTACAACATTTTCTTCAAATAGTATCATAAAATGGTAATGTTCAATTTAAATATTTGCTTGTACAACATACACCGAAACAAATTCAATTTTAATTAACAGATATACTAATGTACTCAACAGTAATCACAGCGGAACAATAGCATGTTATGAATAATAAACAGAGATCTAGAATGATCAATACCGTACATATGCATGTGCAATGAGAAGATGTATCTTATTCTTGGAGGCTTTTGCCTATTATAACTTACTTCCATCCTTGGTCCCCTAGGAGTCATTGGCCATATACTCCTGGGTAATAGTCCGCTTTTCAAGACCGAGCTTGTTCCTATATAGGATGGCCGGGTTTACTTTCCCTGACCTTCCCACTGATCTATTCCCCTTAATTTATTCCGGGGCTGGCCCAAGGGATATGGAATCTCTTGTAATATCATGAAAAGAATGCACATCTAGTTTGTCTCTTGAATATGATGCATTCAAAATATCATAAAGTTTCACAACATATGAACTTCTTACCGAAATTTTGGCGGTATAACGGATCAAGTCCGCTTCCCCATGAATGGTGCCAGACAATCAGTACAGTCACACAACTAATAATTTCAGTATAGGCCAGCAGATATGTATAAACACTTATAACATCATTCAACAATTGCAAATCAAGCATTAAGAAGGTTTCAGCTTGTCCTTCCCTGCTCTGCCCGAGTTTGGCATGCTCAAATTTTTATTCAATTCAACTCATTAAATTCTCATTTTTGGATATGTTATAGCCTTATATGTCTACTTTCTACTCTCTTTGGTCCCATCTCGTTTTGAGTTGTATAACTCTAGATATAAACATTTTATCTCAGTCTGTCCTGTTCCTAGCCAAAATGGGATTCCTATGGAATAAAATTCACTAAAAATCGAAAAGTAGATGAAATCATGCGAATTTTATATCAAAATGAATCAAACATAACAAGCTTTAAAATGAGTTAGGTTTCATGTCATTTGCTTAAGTGGATTTTGAGTTATGAGTCTCGAACCATTACCCTACTGGGCTGTCCTGTTCTAAGTTAGTTTTAATCTAAGCCAACTTCATTGAGGTGCTGGGAACAAATGACAACGAATTAAATCCTAAAATTTTTATGGGATGTTCTCTCATGTGTTAGCTTTCAAACATCTTTAGTTGCACTCAATTTGAGGTTGTATAGGGTGAGTTACACCCTTCTCAACCCATGCTGCCCGGGTGAGAACCCAGATTTCTAGGTCTAACTTCAAAAATTCATAACTAATTCTATACTAATCCAATGACCTATTATGATGTATGTGTGGAAAGCCCTGAATGTCTAGTTTCACCTAAAAATGGTCTCGTTAATTTTTAATTGTGGAAGACGAAACCGTACACTCCGCCGTACGGACTACCGAGGGTTTTTGAGTTTTCCAGCCTCTCAACTTTTTCATATCTTCATTCCTTCTCACTTTCAATTCAGGTGTTAACCTCATAAACAGCCCATAACTCAGCTATAATTCATTATAATTATTCAATCAACATATCAAAATTAAGAAATTGGACCACTATCAATCCTTCAAGAATCAAAGAGTCAAGTAAGAATTTAGAACCTCTACCTTTTACTATGAATGATTTTGGTTGAGTTTGTAGCTGGAACTTGAGTGAATCTCAGAATTGGGTGGAGTTGGTTGAGTGAAAAAAAAGAAAAGAGAGAGCTGAAGTGAGTTCTAAGTTACGTAGAAGGGGGTCTGAATCAGAGGAGGAGAGAGTGTTATATAGGCATGAGTGGGAGTTAACTTGGAAGGTTTTGATTGGCCTCAAAACATAAAGCTGAGTTTCAGCCAGCCTTGCTCTCCACGTCGCCCTCTTTGTGTGGTAGAATTGCTCTCCACGTCGCCTAAAGAGGGACTAGTTTCCAGTATATTCTGAAAATGATGTCGGAACTCGGGGAAGCATATCCAGTTTATTTGAAACTTGAAAGCAAAGCCTGATATGAAGCCAAGCACTTAAAGTCGGAAGTCGTGAATTGTAGGACCTTGATCTCGGAACTCGGAAGGATAGAGAAATGAGAGCTCTTGGTATTTAACCCGAGATCGGGATTCGTGAAAATTTGACTCGGACCGGGAGACAAGTTCAAAAATCTGATCTCGTGTCCATTTCTGGTCGAGATAAAATTGGACGTCGGACTTAGTGTTAGGTCGGAAATCTTAAGATCGGAAATTGGAAACATCAGCCACTTGAAATTAAATCGGAAATTGAAATCCATACTGATGAGGTCGACATTCTTACACGCTTACACAAGGCCGGAAATCGGAAAATGCAGCCGGCCCTTAAGCCTTGGAAACGAAGTCAGAATTTGAAACTATGACTAAGGTCGGAAGTTGGAATTTACAAGACAAACTCGAAAATCGGAAATTTCAACATTAAATGAGATCGGAAGTCAGAAATCGGACGTTACATTACCACCCTCCTAAAATTTAATGTTGGAGAATAGTCCAGGATACTCTTTCCTCATGTCCGATTCCAGTTCCCAAGTATAGTCCTCAGCATCTTCCTTTCCCCACGCTACTTTTACTAGCTGCACGGTCTTGTTCCGAAGTTGTCTGGTACTTTTATCTACGATTCATGCTGGTTGTAAGCGGAAAGTCAGGTCTTCTTTTAACTGTATTGATTCGGTTTCTCGGAAGTGTGTGAGGTCAGGTTGATATTTTCTGAGTTGAGAGACATGAAAAACATCATGAAGGTTTGACAATTGTGGAGGCAAAGCAATCCGATAGGCGATCGCCCACCCGCTTTAAAATTTGAAAGGGACCTATAAAGCGGGGGCTTAGCTTTTTGACTTTAATGGCTTTACCTACTCCGGTTGTGGGTGTGATTTTCAAAAACACGTGGTCTCCTTCTTGAAATTCCAAGGGTTTTCTTCAGACATCCGCGTAGCTCTTCTGACGGCTCTAAGCTGCAAGTATTTTGCTACGGATCCCTTTGATCTGCTCTATTGTCTGTCTGACTAGTTTCGGACCTAGGAGGCTCTGTTCTCCTGCTTCATACCAGCATAGGGGAGATTGACACTTCCGGCCATATAAAGCCTCATATGGAGCCATGCCAATGCTAGCATGATAACTGTTATTATAAGCAAATTCAGCTAACGGTAAGTATCGATCCCAACTTCCCTGTTGTTCCAGAATGTATGCTCTCAACATATCTTCCAGAGTCTGAATCGTTCGCTCCATTTGACCATCCGATTGCGGATGATATGCAGTACTTAGACATAGCCTAGTACCAAACGCCTTGTGGAGCGCTCCCCAAAACCGTGAGGTGAACCTTGGATCTCGATCGGAAATGATTGTCGAAGGAATTCCATGTAGCCGAACTACTTCTTGAATATATAGCTGAGCCAACTTTTCTAAAGGAGAATTCGCTCGAATGGGTAAAAAGTGAGCTGACTTGGTTAGTCTGTCCACTATGACCCATATAACGTCATATCCTAAGGGGGTTCTCGGTAAGCCCATCACGAAATCCATAGAGATGCTCTCCCATTTCCATTCCGGAATCTCCAAGGGTTGTAGTGTCCCTGCCGGCTTCTGATGCTCTATCTTCACCTTCTGGCAAGTTAAACATTTATTCACAAAATTGGCTACATCTGTTTTAAGGCCTGGCCACCAAAACATCTTCTTGAGATCTTGGTACATCTTGGTAATGCCAGGATGTACAGTAAACTCACTCTTATGGGCTTCCTCCAAAACCTTCCTCCTGAGATCATTCTCCTCAGGTACACATATTCTTTCATGATATTGCCATATTCCTTCCGCATCCTGAGAGAATCCTGTTAGCTTGCCAAATTGCACTAGTCGCACTGTGTGTTGGAAGTCATCGTTCCTTTGTTGTGCTTGCTGGATTTGATCCTTGAAAGTACTGACTATCTTTAGTTGGTATAATTGAATGGTACTGGGAGTTACAGAGATCCCCAAGTTGAGGGTTTGAAAGCTCTCTATAAGCTCCGTTTCTTTGATCATCATCCATGCCACTGTCAAGGATTTTCGCTTAGGCGCCTCGCTACCACGTTTGCCTTGCCTGGATGGTACTTCAGGTCGAACTCGTAATCTTTAAGGAACTCCATCCATCTTCGTTGTCTCATGTTCAATTCCTTCTGATCAAAAAGGTATTTCAAACTCTTGTGATCAGAAAATACTTCAAACTTCACTCCGTAGAGATAGTGTCTCCATATCTTCAAGGCAAATACTATCGCCGCCAGTTCGAGATCATGGGTTGGATAGTTTCTTTCATGAGTTTTCAATTGCCTGGAAGCATATGCCACGACGTTCCTATTTTGCATTAACACGCACCCCAATCCTTTCTGAGAAGCATCACAGTACACTTCAAACGGTCCACGAGGGTCCAGTAAAATAAGTACTGGGGTGGTTGTTAACCTTTCCTTTAATTCCTGAAAACTCTGCTCACATTCAAGCGTCCAATCGAATGGGGCGTTCTTCCTGGTCAACTTTGTTAAGGGTAGGGCTATTTGAGAGAAGTTTTTAACAAATCTTCTGTAGTATCCTGCCAACCCTAAGAAACTTCTGACTTCAGAATCGCTGTTGGTCGCTCCTAGTTTAATACTGCTTCTACCTTATTGGGATCTACTGAAATTCCCCCATGGGATACCACATGGCCAAGAAATTTTACTTCTTCCATCCAAAATTCACATTTGGATAGCTTGGCGTAAAGTTTCCTTTCTCTCAAAATTTGCAGAACTAATCGCAAGTGTTCTGCGTGCTCCTGTTCTATCTTCGAATAGACAAGTATGTCATCAATGAACACCACCACAAATTTATCAAGATATGGTCTGAATATTCGGTTCATGTAGTCCATGAATACTGCCGGTGCATTTGTCAATCCGAAGGACATCATGGTATACTCATAATGTCCATAACGAGTCCGAAACGCCGTCTTCGGAATATCTTCTTCTTGAACCCGAATCTGGTGATATCCAGACCGTAGATCAATCTTGGAAAATACAGTAGCCCCTTGCAGTTGATCCATAAGATCATCAATCCTTGGTAACGGGTACTTATTCTTGATTGTCACTTTATTTAGTCTACACAGTCGCATGCCTCGATCTTTCTTCTTAACTAACAAGACTGGGGGCCCCCACGGTGATGCACTTGGCCTAATGAATTTCTTTTCCAAGAGTTCTTCAATCTGCCCCTTAAGTTCAGCCAGTTCCAAGGGCGACATGCGATGCAGCTAAAGATATTGGTCCCACTCCTGGCACCAGGTTCAATAGTGAACTCAATCTCTCTCGGGAGGGAACTCAGGAATATTTTCGGGGAACACATCAGGATATTCCCTAACAACTGGAACATTATTTAACTCCTGATCAACCTCTGTCATTCTGGTTGATAAGAAAATATACCCTTGACTCCTATTCCCACAAGGGTGCACTATTAAGGAACTTAAATAAAGACTTACAGGAATTACGGATTCAGAAGATGAAACAGAAGGGAGTGTAATGGATCTATCTGAGCAATTTAACAGGGCTTGATTGGCAGAGAGCCAATCCATACCCAAGATGATGTCAAGTCCGGACAAGGGAAGACAAATTAAATTAGCCGGAAAGATCCGACCTCCTATTTGACAAGGGACATTGATACAAATGTGATTGGTCCTAACGGGCTCACTTGTAGGAGTAGAAACTAACAAGTCATAAGGTAATTCAGAAATAGGTAGCTGCAGGGCTGTTATGCAATCATGAGAGATGAAAGAGTGAGACGCACCTGAATCGTATAAAATGGTTAAAGTCTTACCATTTACTTCACATGTATCTTGGATCAAATCTTCTGACTTCTTGACCTCCTGTGCATCCATAGTAAAAACTCTTCCTTGGCGTTGTGGCCTAGGAGTCGGTTGAGGATTTCGGGTAGGGCATTCATAGATTCTGTGGCCTGGTTTGCCACATCCAAAGCAGACATTGTGACCTACCTAGCAAGGGCGGTCGCCATGATTCTTGCCGCACTGGCTGCAAATCTGGTTCCCGAAAGGCCGTTGAGGTTGCTTGCCTTTGTTGTTCGCTGGCTGGAACTTCCTTCGCTGTTGTAAGTTGGGTTTGAACCTCGGACCTTGTGGAGCTAACCCCCTCTTAAAGTTGTTGCTAGATGCTCTAGCAGCAACTAACTTCTTGTTACAATCTTCTACCAAGCGGCACTTGTTCACCAAGGTAGAAAAGTCTCTGATCTCCATTGGCCCTATGGTGGCAAGAATGTCTTCTTTCAGTCCACCTTCAAATTTCATGCATTTCCATGCTTCGTCGGGGCTTCGTTGATAAATAGTGGAGAATTTGCACAGCTCCTCAAATTTGGCAACGTACTCCGACACGTTACTGTTTCCTTGACGGAGGTGCATGAATTCCAACTCCTTGGCATTGCGAACAGACACAGGAAAATACTTCTGGTAAAATGCGTCCTTGAATACGTCCCAAGAAATTTCTGTCTGGGCTCCTTCTAATAATCGTCGCGCACCGTCCCACCAGAATTCTGCATCAGCTTCTAACATGTAGGTGGCAAAAGTCACCTTTTGATAGTCTGTGCAGTCTAACACGGAGAAAATCTTTTCCATAGTCTTAATCCATTCAGCTGCTTTATCTGGGTCAAAGGCTCCCCTGAAGCTGGGTGGGTTGGCCTTCCGAAACTCAGCAAACTTAAGATATTCTAGATCCATTCCAGGGCCGTTATGATTTCCACCACGACCTATCTCCGACTGTCTTCCTATTTGGCCCATCATTTCAGTGGCTGCAGCTGCCTGCTCGCGCATAGCGTGCGCCATCTCTCGCATCGTATCCAGAAACTCTGTAGATTCCTCTTGGGCTGGAGTAGTTCGCGGCCTACCTCGCCTTCCAGAAGCCATTAAGTTCTGAACACACAAAACAAGAGTAATTGAGTTGATCAGGCTCAACCCTAAGTTCGGTGTGCTAGTAAATAATAGCATACAGTTAGGCACACTACTTCATGTACGTCCTATCCATATGGACAAGACTCAGAACATAATAAGATCCAGGGAATACAGAGCATATGCGAGGCATAGTCGGTCCAATCCTCAGGCCTATATTAGGATGAACTGCTCTGATACCAAAAATGTAACACCTTACCAGACAAAGTACTATGCTTAAGTCATAATAATCTATCTGATAAGAGATTACGTGTAATACTGATTAAATTTCTCTTTCTGTATTAGTATTAAGGTTTCGCATAAGAATACTTGATCTCATAACAAATTTTTCTGCGTGATGGCGAAATAGATACTAATCAATCGGTAAACTGTAAATAACTTAACATAAATAAAAATACAATAAGAACAGAATAACTGCAAACGGCGTCATAGATATGTACATAGGTATCTGGGTAATAGTCCGCTTTTCAAGACCGAGCTTGTTCCTATATAGGATGGCCGGGTTTACTTTCCCTGACCTTCCCACTGATCTATTCCCCTTAATTTATTCCGGGGCTGGCCCAAGGGATATGGAATCTCTTGTAATATCATGAAAAGAATGCACATCTAGTTTGTCTCTTGAATATGATGCATTCAAAATATCATAAAGTTTCACAACATATGAACTTCTTACCGAAATTTTGGCGGTATAACGGATCAAGTCCGCTTCCCCATGAATGGTGCCAGACAATCAGTACAGTCACACAACTAATAATTTCAGTATAGGCCATTAGATATGTATAAACACTTATAACATCATTCAACAATTGCAAATCAAGCATTAAGAAGGTTTCAGCTTGTCCTTCCCTGCTCTGCCCGAGTTTGGCATGCTCAAATTTTTATTCAATTCAACTCATTAAATTCTCATTTTTGGATATGTTATAGCCTTATATGTCTACTTTCTACTCTCTTTCGTCCCATCTCGTTTTGAGTTGTATAACTCTAGATATAAACATTTTATCTCAGTCTGTCCTGTTCCTAGCCACAATGGGATTCCTATGGAATAAAATTCACTAAAAATCGAAAAGTAGATGAAATCATGCGAATTTTATATCAAAATGAATCAAACATAACAAGCTTTAAAATGAGTTAGGTTTCATGTCATTTGCTTAAGTGGATTTTGAGTTATGAGTCTCGAACCATTACCCTACTGGGCTGTCCTGTTCTAAGTTAGTTTTAATCTAAGCCAACTTCATTGAGGTGCTGGGAACAAATGACAACGAATTAAATCCTAAAATTTTTATGGGATGTTCTCTCATGTGTTAGCTTTCAAACATCTTTAGTTGCACTCAATTTGAGGTTGTATAGGGTGAGTTACACCCTTCTCAACCCATGCTGCCCGGGTGAGAACCCAGATTTCTAGGTCTAACTTCAAAAATTCATAACTAATTCTATACTAATCCAATGACCTATTATGATATATGTGTGGAAAGCCCTGAATGTCTAGTTTCACCTAAAAATGGTCTCGTTAATTTTTAATTGTGGAGGACGAAGCCGTACACTCCGCCGTACGGACTACCAAGGGTTTTTGAGTTTTCCAGCCTCTCAACTTTTTCATATCTTCATTCCTTCTCACTTTCAATTCAGGTGTTAACCTCATAAACAGCCCATAACTCAGCTATAATTCATTATAATTATTCAATCAACATATCAAAATTAAGAAATTGGACCACTATCAATCCTTCAAGAATCAAAGAGTCAAGTAAGAATTTAGAACCTCTACCTTTTACTATGAATGATTTTGGTTGAGTTTGTAGCTGAAACTTGAGTGAATCTCAAAATTGGGTGGAGTTGGTTGAGTGAAAAAAAAGAAAAGAGAGAGCTGAAGTGAGTTCTAAGTTACGTAGAAGGGGGTCTGAATCAGAGGAGGAGAGAGTGTTATATAGGCATGAGTGGGAGTTAACTTGGAAGGTTTTGATTGGCCTCAAAACATAAAGCTGAGTTTCAGCCAGCCTTGCTCTCCACGTCGCCCTCTTTGTGTGGTAGAATTGCTCTCCACGTCGCCTAAAGAGGGACTAGTTTCCAGTATATTCTGAAAATGATGTCGGAACTCGGGGAAGCATATCCAGTTTATTTGAAACTTGAAAGCAAAGCCTGATATGAAGCCAAGCACTTAAAGCTCAAGTCGTGAATTGTAGGACCTTGATCTCGGAACTCGGAAGGATAGAGAAATGAGAGCTCTTGGTATTTAACCCGAGATCGGGATTCGTGAAAATTTGACTCGGACCGGGAGACAAGTTCAAAAATCTGATCTCGTGTCCATTTCTGGTCGAGATAAAATTGGACGTCGGACTTAGTGTTAGGTCGGAAATCTTAAGATCGGAAATTGGAAACATCAGCCACTTGAAATTAAATCGGAAATTGAAATCCATACTGAAGAGGTCGACATTCTTACACGCTTACACAAGGCCGAAATCGAAAATGCAGCCGCCCTTAAGCCTTGGAAACGGTTGGAATTTGAAACTATGACTAAGGTCTAAGTCGGAATTTACAAGACAAACTCGAAATCGGAAATTTCAACATTAAATGAGATCTAAGTCGGAAATCGGACGTTACACATTCCAAAAGGAATTGGTCTCTCATTCTCCTTTATGTTTTTTTTGCCATTGAATGGAAGTAAGTCTTAATCTACAAGGAATCAGTTTTTCATTCTCCTTTAAGTGCCTTTTGCCATTGATTGAAGCAAGTGTTAATCCCAAGGATTTAACTTCTCTTTCTTATTCAAGTTCTTTTTGCCATTCAATGGAATCTAGTCCAAATCATAAGGAATTAGTTTCTCATTGCCCTTTATGTTCCTTTTGCCATTGATTGGAAACAAGTGTTAATTCTCAAGGATTTGGTTTCTCTTTTTTTCTCAAGTTCTATTTGCCATTGAATGGAATCTAGTCCTAATCCATAAGGAATTAGTTTCTCATTGCCCTTTATATTCCTTTTGCCATTGATTGGAAAAAAGTGTTAATCCTTAAGGATTTAGTTTCTCTTTCTTCTTCAAGTTCATTTTGCCATTGAATGCAATCAAGTCTTAATCCAAATGGAATTGGTTTCTCGTTCTCCTTTATATTCCTTTTGCCATTGATTTTAAGCAAGTCATAATCCTTAAGGAACTAGTTTCTCTTCCTTCTTTAAATTTTTAGGCCATTGAAAGGAATCAAGTCTCAATCCAAAAGGAATTAGTTTCTCATTCTCCTTTATGTTCTTTTTGTCATTAATTGGACACAAGTGTTAATCCTTAAGGAATTGGTTTCTTTTTCCTCTTTTAGTTATTTTTGCCATTGAATGTAATCAAGTCTTAATCCAAATTTAATTGGTTTCTCGTTTTCCTTTATGTTTCTTTTGCCATTAATTGGAAGCAAGTCTCAATCTTTAAGATATTAGTTTCTCTTTCTTCTTTATATTCTTTTTGCCATTGAATGGAATCAAGTCTCATTCCAAAAGGAATTGGTTTCTCATTCTCCTTTATGTTCCTATTGCCATTGAATGGAATGAAGTCTTCATCCACAAGTAAATGGTTTCTCATTCTCATTTATGTTCCTTTTGCCAATGATTGGAAGTAAGTCTTAATCCTTAAGGAATTGGTTTCTCTTTCTTTTGTAAGATGTAACGTCCGAAAAATTTTATCATTAACAACTGAGTTGATCGGTTTTTATCAAATAAGTAAGTTTAATCAGAATTCAATTAAGTATCGACTTAAAGCCAATTAAGTGTGATTTAAAAAGATTAGGCTTGATAGAAGTAGATTGGGAACATAGGAAACCTCACAGAAAATTTCAAACCGGTTTACCAATTTAAGAGAGATCGGTAAGATTTCGGTATTTTAAACTGTCGGAACCGGATCAATAGAAATTTTTCTATGAGTGCCCTAGGATGAATGGCTAAGATTTATCCAAACAATCCCCTCATGTGGTGCCTTGATCAGCCCTTGATGATGGGAAGCCAAGCTATATTGGAAAATGAAGTGAAGTCCACCAATCATATGAGCCTTGCTTCCAAAAATCTTCACCTTTTCTTTCCTTCTCTTCTTGTCATTTTTGGCCACCCCATTAGTTGCTGAAGCTCATTTCTTTTCTCTTCTCCTTGTAACGACCGAAAAATTTATCGTTAACAACTGAATTATTCGGTTTTCAATCAAATAAGTGAGTTTACTCAGAACTTGATTAAACATTTACTTAAAGCCAATCAAGTGTAACTTAAAAGGATTAGGCTAGATAGAATTAGATTAGGAGTATAGAAAACTTCACAAAACAATTTCAAACCGATTTACCGATTTAAAGGAAATCGATAGGATTTCGGTATTTCCAACTGTCGGAACTGAACAAGTAGAATTTTTTTATGAGTGCCTTAGAATCAATGGCTAGGATTTAGCCAAACACTCCCCCAAGTGGCGCCTAGACAGCCATGGATGACGAGGATTGAACCATATTTTATGACCAAAGAAGGTCCACCAATCAAATTTGAGCCAACTTGAAATATCTTCACTTTTCTCCTTGCATCCTCATCAAAATACTTCGGCCACTCCCCCAGCTGACCTCTCTTCATTCTTCTTCTCCTCATTCTCTCCTCCACTCCATTTTCATCTCTTCTTCAAGCCCCATCATAAACTACTTGCACCAAGAACACAAATCAGCCTAATCTACTCAAGACAAGGCAGGAAATCGTACTTCTTCTTTTATTCTCTCTGATTTGGGGCTATATGAGGAGCATACTTAATCTGAGATTTTGATGTTTTATAGAGTGATGATGATGTTTTATGACTGATTTTGCATGTGTGTTGTGATTAAAATTGGATTTGGGGGCAAATAGCTTGAAGGGAGGAGACAAACCTAGAAGCAGGATAGGATTTCCCTTGGCGGTCCGTACGGCGGAGCGTACGGCTCCGCCTACCACATGGGTTGATGAAACCATTTTTAAATGAAACTAGACATTCAGGGATTTCCATACATATATCATAATAGGCCATTGGATTAGTATAGAATTAGTTATGAATTTTTGAAGTTAGACCTAGAAATCTGGGTTCTCACCCGGGCAGCATGGGTTGAGAAGGGTGTAACTCACCCTATACAACCTCAAATTGAGTGCAACTAAAGATGTTTGAAAAATAACACATGAGAGAACATCCCATAAAAATTTCAGAATTTAATTCGTTGTCATTTGTTCCCAGTACATCAATAAAGTTGGCTTAGGTTTAAACTGGCCTAGAACAGGACAGCCCAATAGGGTAATGTTTTGAGACTCATAACTCAAAATTCACTTAGGCAAATGACATGAAACTTAATTCATTTTAAAGCTTGTTGTGTTAGCTTTATAACATATCTAGACATATGAGACTATAACATATCCAAAAATTTGATTTAAATGAGTTGAACTGAATGAAAAATGAGGCACACCAAATTCGAGTAGAATGTATGGGTTAAATTGAAACTCTATTAATGTTTAAATTCAAATTGTTGATTGAGATTATGAAACTACATGTATAATTGAGATTGTTGATTGATGTTATGAATGTACATGTATAATTGTTGCTCTATACTGAAATTGTAAGTGTATAAATGTACTGGTTGTCTGGTACTATTCACGGGGAAGCGGACTCGATCCGTTATGCTGCCGGAATTTCGGTAAGGAGTTCATGGGTTATGAAATTTATGACAACTTGAGTACATCATATGTAAAGAGACAAGTTAGATGTGCATTCATTTCATAGCATTATAAAGAATTCCACATCACTTGGGCCAGCCCTGGAATAAATTAAGGGGAATAGATCAGTGGGAAGGTCGGGGAAAGTAAACCCGGCCATCCTCAGATAGAACGAGCTCATCCCAAAAGCGGACTATTACCCAGAGTATATGGCCAATGACTCCTGTGGGACCAAGGATGGAAATAAGTTATAAAAAGCGAAAGCCTCCAAGAATAAGATGCATCTTCTCATTGCACATGCATATGTACAGTAGAATACTTTACTATTGATGGTTCTAGATCCCTGTTTATTAATCATAACATGCTATTGTTCTGCTGTGATTACTGTTTGAGTACCTTAGTATATCTGTTAACTAAAATTGAATTTGTTTCGGTGTATGTTTTACAAGCAAGTATTTAAATTGAATATTATCGTTTTATGATACTATTTGAAAAATGTTGAACGACCGAAACAACTGGGAATGACAGCGATGACAGATGTATAGAAGTTAGGATTTTCTACTGAGAAATATTCATTTCTCACCTTATTGTATGTTCCGCGTCATTCTCAGACCATGGAGCACGCAGCGACCGGGGTTCTATTCATTGAGTTTCCTAAGCTTCACATCCACATCGACCCTTTTCTAGATTTTGTATATATATCGGGTAGATGCCAGTTTCGTTTATACTTCTTCTTCCAGAGGGACTTTGCTGTACCACTAATGCATCCTCTTTTTGATCCTGCTGTCCCCTACATTGCTATACCTCTTCATATGGCTCATCCATTCCCACCACCAAAGAAGATCAAGAAGCACCAGCAAAGACCTGCTCCTATGGCTCCTCCTGCTTCACCACCACATCCGATGCTTTCCACCTCGACACCAGAGGAGGACCCATCGGAGGCAGCGAGTGCCTCCTCATCCTCTGCTCCCAACACGGGCCATCCTCCTGCAGATGCACCCATGGAGAATGGGTTTCTTTCTTCGGACTCTAGTTAGATAGTGGGCATACCATAGTGGTAGTAAGTGTATAGAATGACCCTCTTTTGGCAGTCTGGGTCATGGGTAGATGGATAGATATTAGGAGATGTATATGAAATGTCCCATAGGGACCACTCAGGATGCTGTTCATAGAAACTGGCCGTTTCATTTTGTATTAGCGGCCTCATTTTGACACCTTGTACTTTTTGACAAACTTTAAAATCAGATATCTATGTACATGTCTATGATGTCATTTGCAGTTATTCTGTTCTTATTGTATTTTTATTATGTTAAGTTATTTACAGTTTACCGATTGATTAGTATTTATTCCACCATCATGCAGAAAAATTTGTTATGAGATCAAGTATTCTTATGCAAGACCTTAATACTAATACAGAAAGAGAAATTTAATCAGTATTACACGTAATCTCTTAATCAGATAAATTATTATGACTTAAGCATAGTACTTTGTTTGGTAAGATGTTACACTCCTCACTTTCATTTTCACTCCATCTTCATCCCTTCTTCAAGTCTCATCACAAGTTGTTTCCATCAAAGCCAATAAATCAACTCAAATTCAACTAGACAAGGTAGGAAATCCTACTTCTCTCCTTGCTTTCTCTGATTTTGGGCTGCATGGTGGTCATGTATAACCTGACATTTTGATGTTATGTAGAGTGATAATGATGGTTTATGACTAATATTGCATGTATGTTGTGATTAAAATTGGAATTGATAGCAAATAGCTTGAAGAATAGAGAACAAATTAAGAAGCTGTTAGGGTTTTCCTCGGCGGTCCTACGGTGGAGTGTACGGCTCTGTCTACAGCCAATTAAATTTTATGAATCTATTTTTATATAAAACTAGACATTCAGGGCTTTCTATAATATAAAATATAGGGCCATTGGATTAGTATAGAATTAGTTATGAATTTTTGAAATTTGACCTAGAAATCAGGATTCTTATCTGGGCAGTATAAGTTAAGAAGGGTGTAACTCACACTACACAACTCCAAATTGAGTGAACCCAGCGTTGTTTGAAAGATAACATATAAGAGAACATTCCATAAAAATTTTAAAATCAGATTCGCTGTCATTTGTTTCCAGCACATCAATGAAGTTGGCTTAAGTTTAAACCGGTTTGGAACAAGGTAGTCCAGGGTCTAGTTTCGGTACTCATAACTCAAAATATACTCATGCAAATGACATAGAACTTATTTATTTGAAATCTTGTTCTGTTAGCTTTAATTATATATAAATTTCATACGATTTCATCTAGATTTCTATTTTTAGTGAATTTTCACTTATAAGAAGCCAATTCTGGCTAAGAACAGGGCAGCCTAAGGTAAAATGCTTATATTTTGAGTTATACAAATCAAAATGAGATGGGACTAAAAGGGTTGGAAACTAGACACCTAAAGCTATGACATATTCAAAAATTAGATTTAAATGAGTTGAATTGCACTAAGGGTGGGGTATAACAAACTCAGGCAGAAGAGCAGAGAATAAACTGCAAACCTTATTGATGCTTGAATTGAAATTGGTGAATAATGCTATGAATATATATATTTACTGGTTGATCAATTGGATTTTTATATACTTATTTTCCCTCATTCCTAGCTCATTAATTCTCTTTTGTCCCTAATTGTTTTGAATTGGACCATTTTGTATTGTTTGGATTTTGTTTGGGTTTGAGTTAAATTTTCCAGCATTAGGCAAATTCTGACATTATTTTGGTTTTTGGGTTATATCTTGAGTTGTAGAGCTCATTTTATTGTGATTCTTAATTTGTAGGAAAGCTGAGAGATAGGCCTACAAGTGATATGAAGAAGTCAGAGGCCAATTCTGGTGTTAAGGAGCTGAAATTGGGCCTAGAAGTGAACTGAAGTGGTGCAGTCGTGGTTTCTGAACTGGGTGTAGTATTTGGACCATATCTTGGTCCATAGTAGCCCAATTGAGCCCATTCCAGTGGCGTTTTGAAGCTGACATCTAAAGCTTTAAGTGATCTTCAGATCACAAATCCAAACTGATGCGTTTCATTGCCAAAAATGCAGACAAACGTTACTGACTAGATTAGAGAACTTACTTGCATGTTTTTAGCATAACTTTCTTTATATAATTCAGAATTTAGCAAATAAGGTGTCCATATTCAGAGAAGAGAGAGGGGATTAATGTAATAATTGTTACGGATTGATTGGGAGACATTTTGATTCTATTTTGGCTGGCTGAATTGGAGAGAGGCCAGAATGGTAACTGAGACAGATTTTGGATAAGCAATTTTCGGACTTCTTCTCTCTTCTCTTTTCTCTTACGCCCCCCACCTTAACAACTCGTTTTCCTCCATTCATGGAGGCTTGAACGTCTATCTAATTCAAGGATCAAGGAGGCAATAACGCTTTTGAGAGTCCGGTTCAATTGGATTTAGCATACAACTAATTCGGTTTCATTTAATCTTTCACTTATTTCTTATCTCATTTTTGAATTAAAGTTTTTCATTTTGAATTGTTGATTGGGAATATGTTTGGCTGCATATTATTCGATTGATGTATGCAATCCATTGTTGAAAGAGTGTGAATTAGAATTTCAGGTTTGAGTTCTACGATTAATTACATTGATACCCAAAATTGACACAACTCAATTAGGTTCTAGAGGTCTCTGAACATTAACTGATTTTGTGTTGATCAAATGCACGAAGGTTTTTGTGTGAATGCTAAGTTCAAATTGAGATTTTATTCAGATTTATTGTTAATCACTGAAATGGTTTGCTGAATTAATTTTAGAATTCGATGATTAAGTGTTAATTGTTTTCCATTGATTCTTGGATTGGATGCTTCCCATTTTATTTTAATTTCATGATTGATATTCCATTCCTTTCGTTTTTGATTCCTAAACTCCCCCCATTTACTAATCATATAACATTGCCATTCGTGGGAAATGACCCAAGTTGCACTTTTACTACAATTTAATGAAATTCGGTTTTATTGTAATTTGACCGAGCTTGGCACTCGAGTCAAATTTTGGCACCGTTGCCGGGGATGATTGATGTTATTTGGTCATGTTAATATGTGTTAATATCATTCGATATTCTGTTTTGATGTGTGTTTGGTTAAGTTGTTAGTTTTAATTTATAGTTAGTAGTTTGGTTTTACGGTTTTTGATGACTAACTCTTTTCAGTTGATTTTAAGGGACTTGATTCAATAGCAAAACATCATTTTGAGAAAGACTCAATCCAAAAGGATTGAGCCCGCCCCTGTTTTTGTCAAATTCCATCGTTTAGATAGGTTTTTAGAGTTTTTTTTATCTTTTCGGTATTTTTGGGGGACGTAACGGGTATTTTTGTAAAAGATTTTGTGCTCCGATTGACTTGAAAATTGGTCAGTTGAAGGAAAATGGGCTTCTGATTGAGATCAAAGTAAAGCTTTTGACTTTTTATTTTTAAGCCAAATTCCTTTATTTAGACCACTTTTTTTAATTTTTTTAGATTTTTCTTTGCATTTTCTTACTCCTTGAGGGTAAAATTTTTGAGGTGTGGTGGTCCCATAATTTTTAAAAATTATTTGGTAGTGTTTTATATTTGTTTCGATTATTTTGAGTGTTTGTGTGCAATTCTTAGTGCTTTGTGTTAGGGTTGAAATAGATGTGCATATGGTTTTATTTGCTATTTTGTTAGTGCATGACTAGGTCTAATCCAAGTCCTAATTTAGTTGAGTTTGATCCTGAGTTAGAGAGGACTGTTAGACAACTTAGAAGAGCTAAGAGGAGGTTTTTTGAGACTAGTTCTGCTAATAATTTTATTTTTGATTCTATTCCTAACTTTGTTGACAATTCGGATTTTTCAGGAAGCATGGCTAATAAAACCTTGAAGGAACTTGCAGCACTTGATGTCAACTATTAAGCTTTGGCCATCCAGTACCCGAATTTGGATGCAGACTTCGAGCTAAAATCAGGACTAATACATTTGCTGCCCAAGTTTCATGGCTTAACTGGAGAAGACCCTCACAAGCACTTGAAGGAGTTCCATGTAGTGTGCTCAACCATGAAGCCACATGGAGTGGAGGTAGATCACATCAAGCTGAGGGCATTTCCTTTTTCTCTGGATGGACTCGCCAAGGATTAGTTGTAGTACTTGCATCCGACTTCCATCACTGGTGGCAAGACATGAAGAGGATGTTCTTGGAGAAATTCTTTCCTGCATCAAGAGCTGCTGCAATCAGGAAGGACATTTGTTGAATAAGGCAGATTAGTGGAGAGACATTGCATGAGTATTGGGAGAGGTTCAAGAAATTGTGTGCAAGCTGCCCACACCATCAGATCAGTGACCAGCTTCTCATTCAATATTTTTATGAAGGTCTCATGCCAATGGACAGAAGTATGGTTGATGCTACTTCTGGAGGAGCTCTGGTAGATAAAACACTTATTGCAGCTCGTGAACTAATTGCAAACATGGCTGCCAATGCACAACAGTTTGGTACCCGAGCCATAGTGTTAACTAGTGGAGTAAATGAAGTGCAAACCTCTGATACAAACCAGCAGAGGATGGAGAACCGAATAGATGAGTTGACAACCTTGGTGAGGCAATTGGCACTTGGCCAGTAGTCCCAGCCCCAACAACCAGTAGCTATCAACTGTGGCATTTGCTCTATACCAAGACATCCACAGATCAATGTCCACATCTGCAGGAGAGCAATGAAACTGTTGCAGGAATTTTTCCTGGTAGGCCTTATCAGCAGCAGCAACAGAAGAGTTATGATCCATTCTCCAACACATACAATCCTGGCTGGAGAGATCACCCGAATCTGAGGTATGGTGACAACTTCAATCAGTTTCAGCAACCTCAGTTTAAGCAAAATTCTGCTGGACTAAGCTCAGGACAATATCATCCACCGGTTCAGCAAAATAAACCACAAAGCAGCTCAGAACCTAGCCTTGCAGATTTAGTGAAGAAGATGGCAACTAGCAGTGTTCAGTTTCAACAAAGAACATAAGCTAGCATCCAGAATCTGCAAACACAAATTGGTCAGTTGGCTACAACAGTAAATGAGCTGAAATCTCAAGGTTCTGGCAACCTTCCTTCCCAATCTGTGAGCAACCCAAAGAATGTGAGTTCCATCACCTTGAGAAGTGGCAAGCAGCTTAAGGTTCCTGATGTTGCAGAAAAAACAACCAAGCAGATTCTACAGAATAACCAGAGGTAGTAGAAAAATCTGATTCTACAGAAATAAAGGTAAATGGTGCAGAACCAAGCAGTAGCAGTAGCAAGCAACCTAAACAAAGTGTTCCACTGCCTTTCCCCAATAGAGTGACACAAAACAAGAAGCGGGCAGAAGCTGAATTGGACAAGGAGATCATGGACACATTCAGAAAAGTGGAAGTTAATATTCCACTCCTAGAAGCCATCAAACAGATTCCCAAGTATGCAAAATTTCTCAAGGACTTGTGCACTCATAGAAGGAGGCTGAAGGGAAATGAGAAGGTGAGCATGGGTAGAAATGTTTCTGCAATCATTCAGCCAAGTATTCCTCCAAAATGCAAGGATCCAGGGACTTTCACCATTCCATGCATCATAGGGAGTAAGCAGTTCAGTCAAGCTATGTTGGATCTTGGAGCTTCAATAAATGTCATGCCAAAATCAGTTTACCAATCATTGTGCATTGGAGAGCTCAAGCCAACAGGAGTGGTCATCCAACTTGCCAATCGAAGCACAACTCACCCTGAGGGAGTTTTAGAAGATGTGTTGGTAAGAGTAAATGACCTTATTTTTCCTGCTGATTTCTATGTGCTAAATATGGAGGATGAATTGCATTCTAATCAACCAACATTAATCTTAGGTAGGCCATTTTTGAAAACTGCTAAGACTAAGATTGATGTGCATTCTGGTACATTATCCATGGAATTTGGAGATAGTAAAGTGCATTTTAATCTGTTTGATGCCATGAGATACCCATCAGAAGAGCATTCTATTTTTCATATAAACATTATTGATTCATTGGTTGATAAAGTGCATGAGAACTTGTTGGCTGAATTATATTGTGTTGATTGTGATTATGATGGTAGTAATGACTTATGTGCTGTTTGTGCTGTTTATGCTGAATTTATTGCATGCCTACATGGTTGTGATTCTGTTTGTTCAAATTCTAAAAATCTTGCTGCTTTAGTTTTAGTTTCAGCATTTACTAATTCTGATTTTGTGAATTTTTTTGCTGACAACTCTATTTATGCTGATTTTGATTGTGCTATGTTTAATCATGCGAATTCTGATGTTGATGTTGAATTAAATTCTGGAAATTCTGTTTGCACGAATTCTGCCACTGCAGATTTTGCGTGTATTGATTGTGACAAACCTGATTCTATTGCTCCAGTAGCAAATTCTACTGTTATATTTTCAAATTCTGCAAATATTGATTCTGCAGTGTCAAATTATGCCAATTCTGCTACTGTCTTTATAAATTCTATTCTGCAGATTTAAATACTGTACTTACAGTTTTTGTAGGTTCTACATTACCATTTTCTGCACATTCTGCTACTTCAGTTTCTGGTTGCACAAATTTTGCAAATTTTGCACTTACAGAAAATTTTGCTACTGATGAGTCTATTTTTGAAAATTCTGTTTATGATGTACAGTCTGCAGTTTCTGTTTCTGTAGATTCTGATGTTGATGTGCAAATTTTAAATTCTGAATTTTCAGATTCTGTGATTTTGAATTTTGTACATCATTTTAACTCTGCTAATTCTGTTTTAGCTTCCATAGGATGATGATGTTATTGTGTAGAATTTTTCATAGATTGCAGGTGCTGAACCTAAACCATCAGAAGCAACTCCAAGATTAGCACCTTCTATCATAGAGCCACCCACCTTGAATCAAGCCACCGCCCGGAAAATTTGAAGTATGCATTTCTAGCAGCAAATGAGAAGCTACCAGTCATTATAGCCAAAGATCTGCAACCAGAGCAAGAAGAGAAGTTGTTGAACATCCTGAGGCAGAACATGAAGGCTATAGGTTGGACATTGGCAGACATACCTGGGATTAGCCCCTCTACGTGCATGCATAGAATTCAGTTAGAGGAGGGAGTGAAACCAGTAAGGCAACCTCAAAGAAGGCTCAACCCACTTATCTTGGATGTGGTGAAGAAAGAAGTGAGTAAGTTGCTGGCTGCAGGCATCATTTATCCAATTTCAGACAGCAAGTGGGTGAGCCCGGTGCAAGTGGTTCCAAAGAAGACTGGAATAACAGTGGTGAACTCCCAGGAGGAGCTGGTGCCTACAAGAGTGCAGAATAGCTAGAGAGTCTGCATAGACTATAGGAGGCTGAACCAAGCTAACAGGAAGGACCATTTCCCATTGCCCTTCATTGATCAGATGCTAAAGAGATTGGCAGGTCAGTTACACAATTGTTTTCTTGATGGTTTATCTGGTTATTTTCAGATCCACATTGCATCAAAAGATTAGGAGAAGACCACCTTTACATGCCCATTTGGCACATTTGCATACCGGAGGATGCCTTTTGGTTTATGCAATGCCCCAGGTACATTTCAGAGGCGCATGGTGAGTATCTTTTCTGATTTTCTAGAGAATAGTATGGAAGTCTTTATGGATGATTTTACTATTTATGGCACTTCATTTGATGCATGGTTGGATAGTCTTGATAAGGTACTGAATAGATGTGTTGAGTCTCACCTTGTTTTGAATTTTGAATATTGTCATTTTATGGTTAAGTAAGGTGTAGTCTTAGGACATGTTATTTATAGTGAGGGTATTGCTGTTGATAGGTCCAAGATTGATGTTATTGCTTCTCTACCTTACCCCACATGTGTGTGGGAAGTGCATTCTTTTCTTGGACATGCAGATTTTTACAGGCAATTTATCCAGGACTTCAGTAAAATTGCCCTTCCACTTTCCAAGCTGCTGCAGAAGGATATAGACTTCCAGTTTGATGATAACTGCAGGAGAGCTTTTGACCAGTTGAAGCTGCACCTGATTTCTACTCCTGTTCTTCAGCCGCCGAACTGGGAATACCCGTTTAAGCTCATGTGTGATGCATCAAACCTTGCAGTTGGAGCTGTTCTTTCCCAGAGGGTTGGGAAGATTCCTCATGTCATAGCATATGCTTCTCGGACCCTAGACTCTGCACAAGCTAACTACACCACCATGGAGAAGGAGCTTTTAGCCATTATTTTTGCTTTAGATAAATTTCGTGCTTATCTGTTAGGAACTAAAGTAACTATTTTTTCTGATCATGCAGCCTTGAAGTTCTTACTAAAGAAGCCGGATGCAAAGCCTAGACTCATCAGGTGGATGTTACTATTGCAAGAATTTGATATTAAGATCAGGGACAAGAGTGGAGCTGAGAACCTAGTAGCAGACCACTTGAGTCGCATTTCACAAACCTTGGAGCCTCTACCTATCCGTGAGACCTTTCCAGATGAGTAGCTTTTGAGTTGCGAGGTAAGGATCCATGGTATGCTGACTTCGTTAACTATCTAGTTGCTTCTGAGTTGCCTGCCTATTTTAAAAAGCATCAGATAGACAAACTTAAGAGTGAGGCTAAATATTATATCTGGGATGATCCTTATTTGTGGCGCATGTGTAGTGATCAGATTATTAGGCGTTGTGTGCATGAGCTTGAGATTCCTTCCATTTTGCATTTCTGTCACACACTTGCTTGTGGCGGTCACTTTGGACCACAATGCACTGCTAGGAAGGTCTTAGATGCAGGTTTTTATTGGCCCACATTGTTTCGCGATTCTTACACTTATTGTAAGAATTGTGAACAGTGTCAAAAGATAGGTACTATTTCCAGTAGGAATGAGATGCCTCAACAACCATTATTGTTTTGTGAGATATTTGATGTTTGGGGTATTGACTTTATGGGTCCATTTCCTGTCTCGTTTGGTTTTGTTTATATTCTGGCTCATTGATTATGTCACCAAGTGGGTGGAGGCCAAGGCCACTCGGACTGATGATTCTCATGTTGTTGTAGATTTTGTCAGATCACACATTTTTGCAGGTTTGAGTGCCTAGAGCAATCATCAGTGATCAGGGGAGCCATTTCTATAACAGGAACATGGCAACTCTGTTGAAGAAATATGGTATCACCCACAAGATCTCAACTCCATACCATCTGTAGACTAATGGACAGGCGGAGGTATCAAATAGGGAGTTGAAGCAGATTCTGGAGAAAATAGTGCAGCCTAGCAGGAAGGATTGGAGCAAGAAGCTGGAGGATGCATTATAGGCTTACCGCACTGCCTACAAGACTCCTTTGGGGATGTTCCCTTATAGGATTGTCTTTGGCAAGGCATGCCACCTTCCGGTGGAAATTGAGTACAAAGCATATTGGGCAGTCAAGAACTGCAATCTTGATATGAGCCAGTCCGGACTTCATAGGAAGTTCCAACTTCAAGAGGTGGAGGGGATCCAGTTGGAAGCCTATGAGAACTCCCAAATGTACAAGGAGAAGGCAAAACTCATTCATGATAAGAAGTTGTCATGAAGGAGTTTTCCATTGGCCAGAAAGTGCTTCTCTACAATTCTTGCCTCAAGCTCTTTTTTGGTAAGCTTCATTCTAGGTGGCTTGGTCCTTATATAGTGAATAAGATTTTTCCATATGGTGCTGTGCAAATTTTGGAGCCTGGGACTGATAAAGCTTTCACGGTGAATGGCCACCGCCTAAAGCCATTTCATGAAGACACACCCTTGGAGACCATTGAGAAGGTCCGCTTGCTAGCGGCCACTTACACTTGATAGGGGAGTTTCTCTTTTCTTTCCCTTACCTCATTTTACTTGCCTTGCATTTCCATTGTGTGTAATACATTGAGGACAATGTAAAGTTGAAGTGTGGGGGGTGGTTTCGACATAGGTTGTAGGTTGTGTTGTTTGGTAATTAATCATGCATTATAGATTTGTTTCATGGTTGTTTTTACTTCATTTTTCTTTAAAAAAACAAAAAAATTTTGCTTTGTTTTGCTTTGTTCTGCTTTGGTTCTCCATTGTTGAATTGAAAGTTGTTGAGTTAAGGCATTAGGCTTTAGGGAGGATAGGGTTCCAACATGATTTCATCTTCATCTTCTTGATATGTATGAGTTGGGTGGTTGATCTTGATTTGCCATGATTGAGTATGTTGAATTTTACCTTTGTGAGCTTTTGAGCCTTATTTTGGATGGTAGTGTAACATCCGCAACTTCCGCCCTCCGATCCCATTAGTATTCCCGACTTCCGAATTCATCTAGACTGGACGGACAATGAGTTACAATTCCGACCTCAAGGCAAAATTCCGATTTCCGAGCTTAGGAAGGGTCAGACGGATTGCCTTGCATTTTCCGATTTCCGATTTCAGGAGCTGAAATGGAGTGACTGATGCTTACGACTTCCGAGTTCGTCTTCGGCTTTAGCGCAATTTACAACTTCCGACCTTAGCGAATAAAGATCAAAATTTCCGATTTCCGACTTCGTCTCTAAGGCTCAAATGAACTGGCTATATTCCAATTTCCGACCTCATGTTCACAATGTACGAGTTCCGATCTCGAGATCAATACCAATAGCTCTTATTTCCTATTCTCCCGATTTCCGATATCGAGGTCCTATAATTCACGACTTCCGACTTTAAGTGCTTGGCTTCACATCAGGTTTTGCTTTCAAGTTTCGAATAACTGGACATGTTTCCCGGATTCCGACTTCACATGCAGGATGTTCACGAGTTCCGACTTTATAAATAGCACGAGTTCCGATCTCATTTCAGAATATACTAGAAGCTAGTCCCACTTTAGGCAACGTGGAGAGCAATTCTACCACACAAAGAGGGCGACGTGGAGAGCAAGGCTGGCTGAAACTCAGCCTTATGTTTTGAGGCCAATCAAAACCTTCCAAGTTAGCTCCCACTCATGCCTATATAACACACTCTCCTCCTCTGATTCAGACCCTTCTACGTAACTTCTTTTCACTTCAGCCTCCTTTTCTTTCTTCACTCACCCAACTCCACCTAACGTTGAGATTCAATCAAGTTTCAGCTACAAACTCAAGCCAAATCACTCATAGTAAGAGGTAGGGGTTTTCTTCTTTCTTGATTTTCTGACTCTTGGATGATTGGTGTTGATTTAATTCCTTGAATTGGATATGTTAGTTGACTGATTATGATGAATTATAATTGATTGATTGGCTGTTTGTGAGATTAAGATTGAATTGGAAACAAGAAAGGATGAAGATATGAAGAAGTTGAGAGGCTGGGAAACTCAAAACCCTCGGCGGTCCGTACGGCGGAGTGTATGGCTCTGCCTCCCGCTGTTTAAAACTAGTGAAACCATTTTTATATGAAACTAGACATCTAGGGATTTCCATACATATATCATATAAGACCATTGGATTAATATTGAGGGAGATATGAATTTTTGAAGTTTGACCTAGGAATCCAGACATCCACCCGGGCAGTATGGGTTGAAAAGGGTGTAACTCACCCTATATAACTCCAAATTGAGTGAAACTAATTTTGTTGGAAATCTTACACATAGTGGAACATCCTACCCAGAAATTCCGAGTTTGTTACCATCTTATTTGTTCCCAGTGATTTGAAAAAGTTAACCGATGTCCAAACCGAACCAAATCAGAGCAGTTCAAGAAGGTTAAGTTGCGGGGCTTACAACTCGAGCCCTACCAAGCCAAATGGGATGGGACTTTTTGTAAATGAAACCTTATCCTGTTAAATTTAATATGAGTCCAATTTCGTATCATTTGAGTCAGTTTTCGATTTTTAGTGGATTTTTACTTTTAATTGCCTGATTCTAGCAAGCCACTGGGCATGCCGGGATAAAATCTGAATATCTTGAGCTATAGATATCAGAATTAGATGGGACCAAAGGGGTTAGAAAATAGAGACATAACACTTTTACATACTCAAATTTGAGGTCTAGATGAGTTAAGTAGGAATTATGGCTTGAATTATAAAAACTGGGTTGATTGAATATGCTAAGGCAGAAACTCTGCCTTAATGAATATGATATGGATATGAGTTCAATATTGGAATATGAATGTAATATTGTGATCCTTGTGATAAACTGATGTTCTGCATGTTGGCACTATTCATGGGAAAGCGGACACGCCCGTTATGCTGCCAAAATTACGGTAAGACCCATGCACAAGTTATGTATTCTATGTTAATGCATGTGCATCCTTAAGAAAGTTATGAAAGTTATGAATAAGATTATGTACTATGAAAGTTCCATGCTTCTTGGGCCAGCCCCGGATAAGAAGTTAAGGAATAGATCGTGGGAACGCTTCGGAAAGTAAACCCGGCAATTCCTCAGATAGGAACGAGCTCGATCCCGATAAGAGACTATTACCCAGAGTCTAAGATGGCAAAGAACTCCCAAGGGACCAAGAGAGGGAAAATGATGACAAGTAATAGAAAAGTTTATGAGAAAGTTTATGAAGAAAGATTCAAGAGCAAGTCTGCATGATTGCATACTTACATCGAATGGTTATTATATGTCATTTATAGTTTCTATGCTGCATTCACGTACTGCCATATGCTCATTATTCTGTTTATTGTCGATATTGGTTTATTCTGCTCCTTATATGTCTTAAGTAAAATTGGACCTTGCCTCTGACTTACATTTTCCCAACCTTATTAAGTATGAATAGTTAAGTTTAATCTCATGTCTTCATAAGTAAATAAAACCCGAGGCAGATGAGAATGAACGCGATGTCAGCCAAGCCGCCGTGATAACCCATCGAGAATTTTCTTAAATTCTCACCTCGATTTTGCTTTTCCGCCTCATTCTCAGACGTGGGCAATGGACTCGGCAGCTACCCTCTTCATTGAGGTTCCAGACCTGCAACTGCACCAGGACCTCGAGTTGGATTCGCTGTTCCTAGCTGGCTTCCGCCATTTTTGTTATGCCTTTTCCTTCACTCTACTCTTGATATGTATATTTATGGACCAAGCCCTGGCTTCCAACGTACATATGTATATGTATATATAAGCAACTAATGATACTTCTATGTTAATCACGTTTATTATATGGAGCGTGCGGTTTTGTAGATTCTTTCGTCAGTTATATACATATATATCAGGATATAAAATACTGAATACAACTTTAGACAGCAGGCTAATACGGTAACGCAACCTATCCAATTTCATGCTATGACTTAAGCATAACATCAAGTTGATAGGGTGTTACATTTTTGGTATCAGAGCAGTTCATCCTAGCTAAGGCCTGAGGATTGGACTGACTATGCTTCGCGCATATTCTGTGTTTTTAGCTGATAATATGCACCAGATCTTGCCTGTATGGTTGAGATATAGTTGTGCATGTGTATGAAGTGCCTGACCGTGTAAGCTGTTATTTACTAGCACATTAGACTTAGTATTGAGCCTGATCAACTCAATAACTTTTGTTTTGTGTGCTCAGAACTTAATGGCTTCCTAAGGTGAGGCGCATCGCTGCAAGGCAGAACCAGCCCGAGAGGACCCGAATGACCTGATGGCCACAATGCAAGAGATGGCTCATGCAATGCGGGAACAAGCCGCGGCAGCTCACCAGATGATGGAACAGCTAGGCAGGCGACCTGCAGTAGGCTGTGAGGGGAACCCACATGGCCCGGAGGGTAACCTGGAATATCTCAAGTTTGCTGAGTTTAGAAAGGCCAATCCGCCAAGTTTCCGAGGGGCGTACGATCCGGACAAAGCTGACGAATGGATCAAAATCATGGAAAAGATTTTCTCTGTCTTGGATTGCTCAAATCATCAGAAGGTGACTTTTGCCACCTATATGCTCGAGGCAGACGCTGAGTTCTGGTGGAACGGCGTACGAAGACTATTTGAAGAATCTCAGACAAAGAGTCATCCGGGCGCTGCTCAAGGATGTATTCTACCGTAAGTACTTTCCACTTCGCTCAAAATGCCAAAGAACTTGAGTTTATGCAGCTTCGTCAGGGAAACCGGACGATACCTAAATACATTGCCAAGTTCAAGAGTCAGGTAAATTTTCCACGATTTACCGTGAGGAACCCAGATGAAGCGTGGAAGTGCATCAAGTTTGAAGGTGGATTACGAGAGGACATTCTCACTGCAATCGGGCCAATGGAGATCAGAGATTTCCCCACGTTGGTGAACAAGTGCCGACTTGTGGAGGATTGCAACCTAAAATTTGCTGCAGCCAAGGCATTTAGTGGAAATTTCAGGAGAGGGTTAGCCCCTCAGGGCCCAAGATTCAAGCCCAATGTACAACAACCGCAGAGATTTCCGTCGGCAGGCAACAAGGGCAAGCAGTCCCAAAGGCCTTTTCCAAATTCAACCTGCACCAAATGCGGTAAGAATCATGGCAATCGGCCATGCTTGGCAGGCCAGAACGTCTGCTACAGATGTGACAAGCCAGGCCACAAAATCTATGAGTGTCCGACCAGGAATCCATCACAACCGCCTCGACCCCAACGACAAGGACGGGTCTTTACCATGAGTGCATAGTCGACCACTGGAAGGACTAATCCAAGGCACCTGTGACGTGGACGGTGAGACTCTAATTGTACTTTATGATTTGGGTGTTTCGTGATTCGCTTATTTCTCATAATCGTAATCGCTTTGTAATTGCCAATTTTTGAATTACCTTATGATCTATTGGTTTCTACTCCTACCAATGGACCTGTTAGAACTAGTCAAGTATGCATCAATGTTCCTCTTCGAATTGAGGGTAGAACCTTTGCTACCGACTTGATTTGTCTCCCTCTGTCTGGTCTTGATGTAATTCTGGGCATGGATTGGCTTTCTGCCAATCGAGTCGCACTAATTGCTCGATAAGACAAAGTGGTACCCTCCTCTGCCTTACTTTCAATCCCGCATCGCAATACTCTTCTATCTGATCTCTTTTGGGCCAAAGAAGCAAGGGTATATACTCTTGTCAGCTAATGTGACAGAAGCTGAGCAGGAACTAGAGGAGATTCCGGTTGTTAATGAACATCCGGATGTTTTTCCAGAGGACATTCCTGAATTTCCCCCGGAGAGAGAGATTGAGTTTACCATCGAGTTGGTTCCAGGTGCGGGACCAATATCTATAGCTCCATATCGGATGTCACCTATGGAGCTGACGAAACTAAAAAGACAGATCAAAGAGCTTTTGGAGAAAGGATTCATACGGCCAAGCCGCCGCCATGGGGAGCTCCAGTCTTGTTGGTCAAAAAGAAAGATGGAAGCATGCGCTTATGCGTGGATTATAGGCAGCTGAACAAAGTGACAATTAAGAATAAATATCCACTGCCAAGAATTGATGATCTCATGGACCAACTACAGGGTGCAATGGTATTCTCCAAGATTGACTTGGCGCCTGGATACCACCAAATTCGAGTTCGAGAACAAGATATCCCTAAGATAGCCTTCCGCACTGCTACTTTACACTATGAATATACTATGATGTCGCTTGGATTGACGAACGCACTCAGCAAAGATTCATGGATTACATGAATCGAATATTCCGTCCATATCCTGGACAAGTTCGTAGTGGTCTTCATCGACGATATACTTGTCTACTCGAAGACGGAGCAAGAGCATGCAGAACACTTGCGAATAGTTTTGCAAATTCTAAGAGAAAAGAAACTCTATGCCAAACTATCCAAATGTGAATTTTTGGATGAAAGAGGTAAAATTTCTCGGCCACGTAGTGTCATCCTGAGGAATCTGCCGACCCAAAGAAAGTAGAAGGTTCTAAATTGGGAAAGGCCACCACGCCTCGAAGTCGAGTTTTCCTGGTTTAATGGATATTACAGGCGGTTCATTAGAGATTTTTCTCGAATAGCCTTGCCCTTAACCAAGCTAACCAGAAAGAATGTCCCATTTGAGTGGACGCCGGAGTGCGAACAAAGTTTTCAAGATTTGGAGAGGAGATTGACCACGACCCCAATGTTAGCTTTGCTGCACCTCATGGACCATTCGAGGTCTATTGCGATGCTTCCCAACAAGGGTTAGGGTGCGTGCGATGCAAACCGAAAGGTGGTCGATATGCCCTGTGCAATTGAAGCCACACGAAAGAAACTACCCGACTCACAACCTTGAATTAGCAGCAGAGTATTTGCTCAAAATATGGAGACATCACCTGTATGGGGTGAAGTTCGAGGTCTTTTCTGATCATAAGAGTTTAAAGTACCTCTTTGATCAGAAGGAATTAAACATGAGGCAATAAGATGGATGGAACTCCTTAAAGACTACGAGTTTGAGTTGAAATACCACCCAGGTAAAGCAAACATCGTGGGCAGATGCTGAGCAGAAATCGATGACTGTCGCCTGGATGACGATTAAGGAGACAAAACTTCTTGAAAGCCTCCAAAATCTTAATTTGGGAATTCTTACAACCCCCAAGACTTTTCAGTTACACCAAATTAAGATAACCAGTAACTTTAAGGACCAGATTCGCAAGCACAAAGAGCAGGATGCTAACTTTCAAAGATACAATTAGTCTCATGCAATCAAGGAAATTGACTGGTCTTGCTCAAGATAAAGAGGGCATCTCAAGGTGCCACGACAGAGTATGTGTTCCTGAAAGGAATGATCTCCGAAAGAGAATCTTAGAAGAAGCACATAGAGGCAAATTCGCCGTACATTCCGGCATTACTAAAATGTATCAGGATCTTAAGAAAATGTTTTGGTGGCCGGGCATGAAGTCAGATGTAGCAAACTTTGTGGGCAGATGCTTCACTTGTCAGAAGGTGAAAGGAACATCGTAAACCTTCTGGGATGTTACAACCCTTAGAAATCCCTGAATGGAAATGGGAGAGTATCTCCATGGATTTTATAATGGGGTTACCAAGGACATCAGCAGGATATGATGCGATATGGGTCATTGTGGATAGATTAACCAAATTTGCTCATTTTCTACCCATTCGAGCAAATTATCCGCTGGAGAAACTAGCTCAGCTGTACATTCAAGAGATTTTAAGGTTTGCATGGGACCCCTTCAACTATTATCTCCGATCAAGACCCGAGGTTCACCTCACGATTTTGGGGAGCTTTACGGTATATGCTCGTGCGAAACTGTGTCTAAGCACTGCATATCACCCACAAACAGATGGCCAAACTGAAAGGACGATTCAAACCTTGGAAGATATGCTATGAGCTTATATACTGGAGCAACGCGGAAATTGGGATCGATACTTACCGTTGGCCGAATTCGCGTACAACAATAGCTATCACGCTAGTATCGGCATGGCTCCTTATGAAGCATTGTACGGACGAAAGTGCCAATCTCCCTTGTGCTGGTATGAGACAGGAGAATCAACTTTATTGGGGCCTGATTTAGTCGAGCGCACTCACCGAAGCAGATCAAGAAAATACGAGCAAGATGCTTGCCGCCAAAGCCGCTGTAAGAGTTACACGGACACCAGGAGGAAATCTCTGGAATTTCAAGAAGGAGACCACGTGTTTCTGAAGGTTACTCCTACAACAGGGATTGGCAGAGCGATCAAAGTCAAGAAGTTAAATCCTCTCTTTACTGGTCCCTTCCAGATCTTGAGGCAAATCGGATCAGTTGCATATCGAATACGCTTTGCCTCCACAATTGTCAAACCTTCATGATGTGTTCCATGTTTCTTAACTTAGAAGATATCAGCCGGGTCCTACACATGTGCTAGGACCAGAGTCGATAAAGTTAAAGGAGGACCTAACTTTCCACGCATGTACCAAAGACGAATAGTAGATGTAAGTAATGACAACTTCAAAATAAGTCCGTGCAATTAGTAAAGTAAGCACAGGAAAGTGGAGATGCTGAAAATTACACTTGGGAATTGGAACCAAGAATGAGAAGAGAGTACCTGAACTATTCTCGATATATTAAATTTTGAGGACAAAATTTTTAAGGGGTGGTATTGTAACATCCGCAACTTCCGCCTCCGATCCCATTAGTATTCCCGACTTCAATTCATCTAGACTGACGGACAACGAAGTTACAATTTCCGACCTCTGGCAAAAATTCGATTTCCGAGCTTAGGAAGGGTCGACGGATTGCCTTGCATTTTCCGATTTCCGATTTCAGAGCTGAAATGGAGTGATCGATGCTTACGACTTCCGAGTTCGCCTTCTGGCCAAATACAATTTACAACTTCCGACCTTAGCGATTAAAGATCAAAATTTCCGATTTCCGACTTCATCTCTAAGGCTCAAATGAACTGGCCATATTCCAATTTCCGACCTCATGTTCACAATGTATGAGTTCCGATCTCGAGATCAATACCAATAGCTCTTATTTCCTATTCTCCCGATTTCCGATATCGAGGACCTATAATTCACGACTCCGACTTTAAGTGCTTGGCTTCACATCGTTTTGCTTTCAAGTTTCAATAATCGACATGTTTCCTGATTCGACTTCACATGCAGGATGTTCACGAGTTCCGACTTTATAAATAGCACGAGTTCCGATCTCATTTCAGAATATACTAGAAGCTAGTCCCACTTTAGGCAACGTGGAGAGCAATTCTACCACACAAAGAGGGCGACATGGAGAGCAAGGTCTACTGAAACTCAGCCTTATGTTTTGAGGCCAATCAAAACCTCCCAAGTTAGCTCCCACTCATGCCTATATAACACACTCTCCTCATCTGATTCAGCACTCTTCTACGTAACTTCTTCTTCACTTCAGCTCCCTCTTCTTTTCTTCACTCACCCAACTCCACCCAACGTTGAGATTCAATCAAGTTTCAGCTACAAACTCAAGCCAAATCACTCATAGTAAGAGGTAGGGGTTTTCTTCTTTCTTGATTTTCTGACTCTTGGATGATTGGTGTTGATTTAATTCCTTGAATTGGATATGTTAGTTGACTGATTATGATGAATTATAATTGATTGATTGGCTGTTTGTGAGATTAAGATTGAATTGGAAACAAGAAAGGATGAAGATATGAAGAAGTTGAGAGGCTGGGAAACTCAAAACCCTCTAAGGTCCAGACGGGCGGAGTGTACGGCTATGCCTCCCGCCGTTTAAAATTAGTGAAACCATTTTTATAACATCTAGGGCTTTCCATACATATATCATATAAGACCATTGGATTAATATTGAGGGAGATATGAATTTTTGAAGTTTGACCTAGGAATCCAGACATCCACCCGGGCAGTATGGGTTGAAAAGGGTGTAACTCACCCTATATAACTCCAAATTGAGTGAAACTAATTTTGTTGGAAATCTTACACATAGGGGAACATCCTACCCAGAAATTCCGAGTTTGTTACCATCTTATTTGTTCCCAGTGATTTGAAAAATTTAACCGATGTCCAAACCGAACCAAATCAGAGCAGTTCAAGAAGGTTAAGTTGCGGGGCTTACAACTCGAGCCCTACAAGCCAAATGGGATGGGACTTTTTGTAAATGAAACCTTATCCTGTTAAATTTAATATGAGTCCAATTTCATATCATTTGAGTCAGTTTTCGATTTTTAGTGGATTTTTACTTTTAGTTGCCTGATTCTAGCAAGCCACTGGGCATGCCGGGATAAAATCTGAATATCTTGAGCTATAGATATCAGAATTAGATGGGACCAAAGGGGTTAGAAAATAGAGACATAACACTTTTACATACTCAAATTTGAGGTCCAGATGAGTTAAGTAGGAATTATGGCTTGAATTATAAAATCGGGTTGATTGAATATGCTAAGGCGTAAACTGCCTTAATGAATATGATGTGGATATGAGTTCAATATTGGAATATGAATGTAATATTGTGATCCTTGTGATAAACTGATGTTCTGGTATGTTGGCACTATTCATGGGAAAGCGGACACGTTCCGTTATGCTGCCAAAATTACGGTAAGACCCATGCACAAGTTATGAATTCTATGTTAATGCATGTGCATCCTTAAGAAAGTTATGAAAGTTATGAAAAAGATTATGTACTATGAAAGTTCCATGCTTCTTGGGCCAGCCCCGGATAAGAAGTTAAGGGGAATAGATCGGTGGGAACGTCGGGGAAAGTAAACCCGGCAATTCCTGTATAGGAACGAGCTCGATCCTGATAAGCAGACTATTACCCAGGAGTCTAAGATGGCCAAGAACTCCCAGGGGACCAAGAGATGGAAAATGATGACAAGTAATAGAAAAGTTTATGAGAAAGTTTATGAAGAAAGATTCAAGAGCAAGTCTGCATGATTGCATACTTACATCGAATGGTTATTATATGTCATTTATAGTTTCTATGCTGCATTCACGTACTGCCATATGCTCATTATTCTGTTTATTGTCGATATTGGTTTATTCTGCTCCTTATATGTCTTAAGTAAAATTGGACCTTGCCTCGGACTTTACATTTTCCCAACCTTTAAGTATGAATAGTTAAGTTTAATCTCATGTCTTCATAAGTAAATAAAACCCGAGGCAGCTGAGAATGAACGCGATGTCAGCCAAGCGTCGTGCACAACCCTACTGAGAATTTTCTTAAATTCTCACCTCGATTTTTCTTTTCCGCCTCATTCTTAGACGTGGGCAATGGACTCGGCAGCTACCCTCTTCATTGAGGTTCCAGACCTGCAACTGCACCAGGACCTCGAGTTGGATTCGCTGTTCCTAGTCAAGCTTCCGCCATTTTTGTTATGCCTTTTCCTTCACTCTACTCTTGATATGTATATTTATGGACCGAAGCCCTGGCTTCCAACTTACATATGTATATGTATATATAAGCAACTAATGATACTTCTATGTTAATCACGTTTATTATATGGAACGTCCGGTTTTGTAGATTCTTTCGTCAGTTATATACATATATATCAGGATATAAAATACTGAATACAACTTTAGACAAAGAGTTAATATTTAACGCAACCTATCCAATTCATGCTATGACTTAAGCATAACATCAAGTTGATAGGGTGTTACAGGTAGCACTTCATGCCATTCTTTTCTTTCTTGTGTGTTTTCCCTCATAGATTTTGTTATTCTAGAACTTGCTTTGATTCTTCTTTGAGGCTACATTTTTCATACACATTCATGAACATGATAGAGGCATTTCTTTCATTTTAACTACTTGGCCATGTATCTTACCTTGCATTTTGCCCCTTGTTTAGCCCCTTTGAGCCTTATTGACCATTTCTTGGTTTCTAGCACATTATAAGCTTTAAGTGGACAACCATGTTATACCCAACCTTAGGGAATAGGAAGTGCATTGGCTTCATCATTATTGTTGCATTTCAAGTGTGGAGGTTTGAAAGGATGCAAGGAAAGCCAAAAAAAAAAAGAAGGAGAAAAAAAAGAAAAGGAAAAAGAAAAAAATAAATAAAATGGGGAATCTTGATAAAAGGAAAAGAAAGTTCAAAGAGAGTAAGTTTGTGATGGCTTGATTTGTCTAATGACCTATGTCACTTCTATTCTCTTAGGTTGTATCTTGTCATATCCTCATATTTTCATACCCTTATCTTGGCCCCATTACAACCTTGAATAAAGTCCTCTTGATTTGTGTTTGCATATGATTATGAGTAGTGGAGAAGTAGAAGACTAACAAGCTTATGATAATGCATTGTCTATTGAGGTGACTTGAGTGAAACACTTTTGCCCATACAGTTGAGAATTGAGAGATTTGAACACCATCTTGTTAACCTTTCCATGCTTGATCTATTTGCATTTTGAAGGATATTGCTTAACTTGCATTTTTGAGAGATGGAGTGTTGAATGATTTGATTGTTGGAAACTCTTGATGCCTTATATGCTCTTATGTTCCTAAGTTTGGCACTTTTGATGATTCATTGGAGAATTTGCTTGTTCATTTTGGGTTATTTCATGATTTTTGGGTTGCATGTCTCTATGCCCTTAGTTGAATCTTGCATGAGGACATGCAAGAGTTAAGTGTAGGGGAATTTGATCAATTGGATTTTTATATACTTATTTTTCCTCATTCCTAGCTCATTAATTCTCTTTTGTGCCTAATTGTTTTGAATTGGACCATTTTGTATTGTTTGGATTTTGTTTGGCTTTGAGTTAAATTTTCCAGCATTAGGCGAATTCTGACACTGTTTTGGTTTTTGGGTTATATCTTGAGTTGTAGAGCTCATTTTATTGTGATTCTTAATTTGTAGGAAAGCTGAGAGATATGCCTACAAGTGATATGAAGAAGTCAGAGGGCAATTCTAGTGTTAAGGAGCTGAAATTGGGCCTAGAAGTGAACTGAAGCGGTGCAGTCACGGTTTCTGAACTGGGTGCAGTATTTGGACCATATCTTCGTCCATAGTAGCACAATTGAGCCCATTCTAGTGGCGTTTTGAAGTTGACATCAAAGCTTTAAGTGATCTTTAGACCACAAATCAAACTGATGCATTTTCATTGCCAAAAATGCGGACAAATGTTATTAACTGGATTAGAGAACTTACTTGCATGTTTTTAGCATAACTTTCTTTATATAACCAATTTAGCAAATAAGGTGTCCAGATTCAGAGGAGAGGGAGGGGATTAATGTAATAACTATTACGGATTGATTGGGAGATGTTTTGATTCTGTTTTGGCTGGCTGATTTGGAGAGAGGCCAAAATGGTAATCGAGACAGATTTTGGATAAGCAATTTTCAGTTTTGACTTCTTCTTCTTCCTCTCTTCTCTCATACCCCCCCACCTTACAATTCATTTTCCTCTATTCATGGAGGAGTAAGCTTTATCTAATCCAAGAATTCAAGAAGCATTATTACTCAAGAGGATTGGCTAACAAAAGTTCAACTATTCCCTTCGATTTCTTCTATCCTTTCTCTTATCTTAATTCGGTTTTGGAATTGAAGGTTTTCATTCTAAAATTCTGGTCAAGAGTTCAATTGTCTCCTACCAATTTGTAATTGTTTGATTCAATTATTGAAAGAAGAAGAATTAGAATTCAGGTCTGAGTTCTAAGTTTAATGCATTGGTGATTGAAACTAATACAACTCAACTAGGTTTTAGAGATTTTTAAACATTGGTTGATTATGTGTTAGTCAAATGCATGAAGGTTTTTATGTGAATGCTAATTTTGGATTGAGGGTTTATTCAATTTTATGATTAATCATTGAGTTGAATTATTGATATATGTCTAGAATTCGATGATTGAGTGATGACTGTTGCCTTTTGATTCTTGGATTGGATGTTCCAAATTCTGTTAATTTCTTTTCTATTCATTTCGGTATTTTAAATTCCTAAACCCCCCCGCAATTTCCTGATCATATAACATTGTCATCATTGGGAAATGACCCAGGTTGCACCCTTTGCTACAAATTTAGTGTAATTCGGTTTTATTGTAATTTGACCGAGCTCGGCACTCGAGTCACCCAGCTAGTGTGAGTATAGGGGATAGGGCTTACATGAGGCATGGCATGACCCAGCTAGTGTAAGTACCGAAATTCTATGGTGGCCACAGCCATGCTATGAGCTCATTACCACTTATGTTTAGTGGGTGAAAAGAAAAGACTTAAGATAAAGTCAAGTTAAGAAGAGAAAGGGACTTCAGTCCGACCCAAGTGAAGAATGAAACTCTCAAGATGTTCATGCATGATATGAATTGTCATATAAGTTCTTATGCATACCATGATGTTAGCATATGAGATGATATAAATGATTAGAGGGTATGTTAAAATTGAATCTGCTTCGGATATTAATGCTTTTTCGAAAAACCCAAGAATTGAACTTATTGAATGCTCACTGTTTTCATTTATAAAACCGAAGTGGCTAGGATGATGACGATGACATTCTCATGTCAGGTTTGAGTCCTACTAAGAAATCTTATTTCTCACTCCAGTTATTTTTCCGTCTTGTCACCAGATACCTATGGCGTACCCGGTGGAGTGGAGCATGGACCCTCCCCACCATGAGTGGGCCTACGACATTGATGCCCAAACTATCATGGCTATGACCACCACGGTAGTCCACACCTACTTTCACCTTGGTTGTATACATGAGGGAGAGGAACCTGACATTCCGCCAAATTTCTAGTTGACATTTCTTCTCGTGATACCTTGGACAGCTGCTAGGTCCTTGGGATTTTCCCCCTCAGCCCTTGCAGGACATTGAGATGGAGCCGATGTCTCCGGAACTGCTAACAACTGAGCCCGTGCCACAGCCGGTGATTCCCGTGGTTGACCTGAGCTCTACAGCCACTCCGAGGACTGCAGCCGCTTCGCCGTCACTCCCCGAGTATCACCCCGTTACATCTGAAGAGGATCGCTCCAAGGAACGTTCTTCGGTAGCCAGCTGTACTCCAGGTCATCATGTTCGTCGCATAGAAGTGATCAGCAAGCACCCTCGTATCATCCGTACTTCTCACGTTCCCCAAGGTCGAGGAGCGAGGGGAACCAAGCACTCGAGAACCTGATTTCGTCCGATCAAGGGGCACGGAAGGGGCGAGGAAACCAAAATGTGTTTACTTGGGCCTATTTTATTATTGCTTCTTATCTTATGTATTTCATTTTGTGACGAACTTTGTCATATTTGCTTATGTTTGATATTTTGGGACCATGGCATGACCATGAGTTTCCTTTTTATGTATGGTTGAATATTATGAGACCTTATATGTATGGTTGTTTTAGTAAGGTGAATGTATTATATTTCTACTTATCCATTGGTCCTTTATTTTACGACTTGTATGTATGCGACACACTCGTTTATAGCTATCTTCTCGCTCCAGGCTTTATTTTCCAAAACACTGCAAAGCGATGACGTATTTATTTCCAAAAAAAAATTTACCGTATTTTCTGCGTAACTTAACTTATAAATGAAGTTTAGTTTTCCACGAGCATAAGTAACAACTAAAGAATGCCGTAATATGACTTAAGCGTAGTATGGGTTTATTAGGGTGTTACACCAACCATGGGGGCAATTCTAATTGTGAAGAATCTCATCAAGAAAGTGACCCATTCTATGATTTTCCAAGAGAAAGAAGGAGGCGTGAAGGGGGAAGAAGATGTGAAAGAGGAGGTAGAGACCATAGACGTGATGATGATCTAGGAGGTGTGAAAGTCAAGGTACCTTCCTTCCAAGGGAGGAATAATCCCGAAACATACCTTGAGTGGGAGATGAAAATAGAACAAATCTTCTTATGCCACAATTACAATGATGTAAAGAAAGTGAAGGTGGCTGCCCTTGAGTTCACTGATTATGCCTTAATTTGGTGGAATCAAGTGCAAAAAGAGAGAAGAAGATATGGAGAGCATCCTATCAACACTTGGGATGAAATGAAGACTTTGATGAGAAGGAGATTTGTGCCTTCCCATTACCATAGGGAATTGCACAACAAATTGCAAAGACTTACCCAAGGGAGTAGGAGTGTGGATGAGTATTACAAAGAGATGGAGGTGGCTTTGATTAGGGCGAATATTGTGGAGGATAGGGAAGCAACCATGGCTTGATTTCTCCATGGTCTAAATCGAGATATTGGAGACATTGTGGAGTTACAACATTATGTGGAGCTTGAAGACTTAGTTCATCAAGCAATGAAAGTGGAGCAACAATTAAAAAGAAAGGGTATTATGAAGAAATCATCTTCTTCAAACTACTCTTTAAGTTGGAAGGACAAGCCAAAGAAGGAGGGTTCTTCTTCTAATTCTAAGGAGGTAGCAAGCACTAAGAAGCCTATTCCTACTACTTCTTCTTCTACTTCTAAGAGTAGGGATATCAAGTGCTTTAGGTGTTTGGGAAAAGGACATATTGCATCCAAATGCTCAAATAAAAAGACTATGGTGGTGAGGGATAATGGGAGAATCTCTAGTGAAGAAATTTCTTCTCATTCCTCTTCCTCAAGCGATGAGGAAAATGATGGAGCAGCCTATGCACAAAATGGAGATCTCTTGGTGTTTAGGAGGTTATTGGGAAGTCAAGCCAAGGAGCATGAGGAAGACCAAAAAGAAAATATTTTTCATACCTGCTACCTTATTCAAGGTAAAACATGCTCTATGATCATTGATGGTGGGAGTTGCACCAATGTGGCAAGCACTAGGTTGGTCACCAAACTCAACCTAAAGACTACACCGCATGCAAGACCATATAAGCTCTAATGGCTAAGTAATAGTGGTGAATTGGTAGTGAATTAGCAAGTGTTGATTAATTTCTCCATTGGCAAATATGAAGATCAAGTTCTATGTGATATTGTGCCTATGGAGGTGATAGAGCATTCATTTATGCATTATTCTAGTGTTATTCCTAGCTTGTTTACATCATAATTGTGTTTTAATTGATGCAAGTAAATGAGTTTGATGACATTGACCTTCATTGAGAACTTGTATAAATGTGTGCTAATTTTTGGATTTCATACTTATTTTGACCTTTCTATCTTCTGCAGCCCATATCTTGAGCTACAAGTATCTAATTAAGCAATCTTTAGCTCATTGGAAAGATAACGAAAAATCAGAATTGTAGAGAGAAAGAGAAGAATAGAAACTAAAATTGAATCTAATTAAACACTAAACCTTAGAATCTATGCATTGAGTGATGAATCTCCCAAGCTGAAAGAAAATTCAGCCTTCCATATCCATGGATAAATAAAACAGAAACATCCAGAAAAAAAATCAAAAATCGAAAAAAAATTATAACTTACTTTCTAATAAAAACCTAAACTCCTTCCAATTCCTTCCTTTTCCCACTCGTTCATTCCCCTCTAATAGCGTTTTCAGAAAACTAAAACCACAAAAGAGGGCCAAGGCCATCTAAAACAAATAGGCCCAAGAAAGACTCAATTTTGGGCCCGTTTACTACAGCCTCTTTGCAATGAAAATTACGTCCAGAATCTGACAGATTTCGGTCTTGAGGTCTTCAGTAAAGTTGTAGGATTTTTCGTTATCTTTCCAATGAGCTAAATATTGCTTAATTCTGATACTTGTAGCTCAAGATATGGGATGCAAAAGATAGAAAGGTCAAAATAAGTATCATATCCGAAAATTAGCACACATTTATACAAGTTCTCAATGAAGGTCAATGTCATCAAACTCATTTATTTGAATCAATTAAAACACAATTATGATGTAAACAAGCTAGGAATAACACTAGAATAATGCATAAATGAATGCTCTATCAAATCCCCCCACACTTATCTTTTGCATGTCCTCGGGCAAGGCTAAAATGAAAAACTAAGGAAATAGAAATCAAAACATGCACAATAAACAAACATGCACTAAATAACACTTTCTATGGAAATCAAGGTTGTAGAACTATGAACAAAACCAAGCAAAGTCAAGAGAACAGAGCAATCATAGATATCATTTCTCACACTTAAGTCAACAAGAGAAACTAATCAAGTCAAATGAATGGATCAAAAGTAGGAAACCTCACAAGTCATACTCTCAACTCTCAAGTGTTTAGGTTACTATATATCACTCAAATGTACATCATGAAGCATGCACAACCATAAGCTTGCCTATTCTTTTACTTCTCCACCACTCAAAATACATTTACACAAAAATCAAGAGGACTTTAATGGGTTGTAATGAGGCTAAGGGAAAAGGTGAGGATATGTAAGGATAAACAAGGCAATACCAAAAAAGCATAAAAGAACAATGGGGAATGATCATAGAAGCTCCCAAAGAATGCCAAATTTTTTTCTTTTTGATAGCAATCCTCCTTAATTTCCTTTCTTCCCCCTTTTTTTTTTTGAGACTAAAATTTATTTATTTATTTATTTATTTTTAACATATGCTACTACTCTTTTCTCTCTCTTTTTTTTTTTTTTTAACTGTTGACACTGTAACACCCTCCTAAGTACAGTACTATGCTTAAGTCATAGTACCACACCCTGGAGTTGTTACGGTTACCTGAACGGACCTTATCTGACAACAACTTCCGCTGCACTACTCTGATACCTCTTGAACTTTCTGGAGACAACACAGAAATAGGAGTGAGAATTATAAATTCTTAGTAGGATTCTCTATAATACACATGTAATGTCATCATTGTCATCTCCAGTTTGCTTCGGCTTGTTATGAAAAAGGTGAACATGCTGCACAACTGTTTAATTTTACATTTCGAAAAAGCATGTCTTATCCGAAGCAAAGTTCATTTTAATCATACACTTGGCATTTGAGAGAATCCATAAAAATTCATGTCATGAATCATATTGGGACTAATAACTGAAATACAATAAGTACGATAGCATCAATGTACTAGAGGCATAACTTCGACATATACTTTTCTGGAACTACATCATATTAAGATGATGCCCACATGGCATCAATATACTGAGAACATAACATCTGCACATAACTTATCTTGTATTTTAGATTCATGCATGGACATAGAACTTGCTTTTCTTTCTTTATCTCTCTTTTCATCATAAAATCTTTACGTGCCACATTCCAGAGTATGATCGCCATGTCATACCCCATCAGAGCGTGATCGCCATGTCACGTTTCTTAGGAATGTGGGATCTTTCTTTGGTACTTACACTAGCTGGGTCATGCCATGCCTCATGTAAGTTCATCCCCGATACTCACACTAGCTGGGTCGATGCCATGCCTCATGTGAGTGGGGTGCCTGCTTAAGCTTTAATCTCTAGTCTTTAGTTTTTAATCTTTAGCTTTTACTTGGCACACCTAGGCGTTACGTATCCCCGTCCCTAGGGTGCTATTATCGCCTTGGGTAGCCTGCCTTGGAGTGAGCTCGTCACTTCACCTGTGACCGTCTGCCACACCGACTCACCCAAGGGGGACCCATCGCTTCTCGGTTGGAGGGACCCAATGTGCAACTGCCTCCAACATAGAGGGACCCAAGTCTTTAGCTGCCTTCACAAGGAGGGATTCAATGTGCAACTGCCTCCAGGTGAAGGGACCCATGTCTTTATCATTTAACTGCCTTCACAGGGAGGGACCTCAATTAACTGCCTCCGAGTGAAGGGACCCACATTCAATACATTTACATTCTTTCATTCTCATGCATAATCCAGCATAAACATGCGGGATGTACTCATATATACATGTTTCATAATTTATTCTCATATGTCTCATGTCGTACTTGTGTCATTCTTGCATATATGCTTCATAGTTTATTCTCATATATCTCTTATCATACTTATGTCATCCTCAAATATAGGGTTTCTATATACCCATTCATAGTCTAATTCTTCCTTGATAACTCATATCATTTTTTTAAAATTAATCCTTACATCTAAACATTCATAGCTTCTTAGACTGCCAGAAATCCTAAGCAAAGATAACGGATCAGGTCCGTTTCCCCATGAATAGTGCCAGCTCTCACAGACAGTTCAATCATAGCAACATAAATCAACTTAACACATATATATCAATGTCAAACTGGCAATCCTCAACTCAAACTTTATAGGTTTCACTAACATTTGTAAAATTATCATTTTGGCCATCCTGCCAATTCTATTCGGTTCTGCCCGAATCTTGTATAATCCACCTTTATTTCTATTCAACTCATTTAAATCTGAAATTTGGATATGTCGTACCTCTATATGTTAACTTTCTAACCTCTTTAGTCCCATATCATTTTGATTCATAAAACTCAAGATATTCAACTTTTACCTCAGCCTGTCAGCCACTAGCCCGAATAACACTCTTAGAGGTATAAATTCACTAAAAATCGAAAATAAGTTCAAATCACCCGAAATAGGTCTCATATTGAAGCTAACAGGACAACCTTTCATTTGCCACAAGTTGCATTCCATTTGCTTAAGTATACCTCGAGTTATAAGTCCTGAAAGTCGACCTTCCTGAACTACCCTATTTTGGCTCGGTTTGCACATAGAGTAACTTCCTCAAATCACTGGTAACAATTGGTACCATAAAAAACTCGGAATCTTATATTGGGATGTTCCCCTATGTCTAAGCTTTCTAACAAAATTAGTTTCACTCAATTTGGAGTTGTATAGGGTGAGTTATACCCTCCTCATGTCACCCTGCCCGGATGAAAATCCTAAACCCTAGGTCAAACTTCAAAAATTCGTGTCTCCTTCAATACTAATCCAATAACCTTATATGATATATCTATGAGAATCCCTGAATGTCTACTTTCATCTAAAAATGGTTTCATCAGATTTGACCGATTGTAGGCAGAGCCGTACACTCCGTCGTATGGACTGCCGTGGAAATCTCACCAAGACAGCATCCCACTTCTCCATTCCTTCTAATTTTCTCCTTCTAATCATAATCCTAACTCAAAATCTCCTATGAATTCAATCATAACTCAGCATAATCCATCATAATACATCATATACGTTACATATATCATCAAACAATCATCAAAGAGTAATCTTTCATGCATCCTCAGTTTAGAGAAATTAAGATTAGAGATTGAATCCTACCTCTTTGGAGTATGACTTGAGCTAAGTGCTGAAACTTGGAGTGTTAGAACCTTGCTAAGCTTGGAGGAATGATGGAGTTGATTGAGAGAAGGGGAGGAGGAGGCTGGAACCAGAGGAAGAGGGAGAGTGGCGTAGATCAGCCAGAAATGAGGGGAAAGGTCTGACTTAAATAGATGGGGGTAGTTGGAATTGTGGGTGTTGATTAGTTGAAGTTTTGTGATTGAAGTTCGGCCATGTTGCCTGCTTTTGTGGCCAACTTGCTCTCCACGCCGTCCAAAAACTGGGATACGCTTCCGCTCTACCTGAAATCGGAACTCGTCCCTATATTACTTGAAGTCGGAAATCGTGACCTTTTTTTACAGTGCTTGAAGCTGAAACCAGACGTCGGAACTCGTACCATGTTGTTGGTGACTTGAGGAAATCTTGTTTGTTCTGATACTTTGAATTAAGGTCGGATATCGGAAGTCATGCAGCTGACAATCATATAACCTCGGAATTCCCTATTTGAACTCGGGAATGTCAATGATGGATGTATACTCGGATATCGGAACTCGTTATCAAACTCGGAGTTCGGTACTAAACTATTACTTCTGAGGTCGGATGTATGATATCGGAAATCGGAACCTCATCAAGTCGGATATTGGAACTCTGAAGCCTCTTATTACGAAGTCGGAAATCAGGAACAATCAAACTTAGACGAAACCGGAAGTCGGTACTTTACATACAGTGTGTTTGATGAGATCGGAACCGTGTATATTTTCCTTGAAACATAAGTCGGATATCGGGAATTCCAATAGTACGAGATCGGAAATCGGGCCTATGACTTGAGACGTGAAGTCGGGAATATGATGAAATCGGAAATCGTTATGACACGAATGAACTCGGAACTCGTAAATAACCCTTCTGTCCGATTTTCAAAGACGAAATCGGAAATCGGAATTAATCACCCTGGCTAAGTCGGAGCTCGGAAAACGGATGTTACAGACACAACTTTAAGGCCACCCCCACACTTGTTCTTAAATCATTCCCAAAACAATTCCAAAGCTCGTTTATCATCAATGGTAAGGTCAACTCATGGTTTTCCACTTTGGCTTGTAATGAGCTAATAGAACAAGAATTGGTTAAAATATGCTCAAGGGACTTAACAAAGGATACAATGCAAGGTTGGCTATTTGGCCAAGTAGCTTATTCAAGAAACAATGCCTCAATCATATTTATATATGCATGCAAAAATGTGACCTCAAAGAAAACTCAAGGCAAGTTCTAGTGTGACATACAATCATGAATGCAACACTCAAGAAGGAAAGAAAGAATGACATGATGTTGTCATCTATACAATAGGCCCAAAAAAAAAAAATCTCACAATGATCCATACAAATGACTCTTAAAGCTCACTTATTGAATCCAAAATGCAAGTCATTCAATCCATTCAAACAATGAACTTTTTCACTCACTTGATATATGCTCATAACCTTGAAAACACTTAAAAACCAATAGATAGCATGCAAAACAATATACAAAACAAAATGTAACCACAAAAATAGCAACCAAAAAAAAAATGTTGTGCCTCCCCCCACACTTTAAAGATTACATTGTCCTCAATCTAAACAACATGAGATATAATGGACAATGCAGAGCAATCAAAATGAAAATGGGGTAAGAACACTCCCCTATGATCAATCAGGGTAAATAGCCAACCCAAAGGTGGCTTCCTCTGGCGCTTACTCCTTTAAGTCCTCATGAAGGTGCTTGAGTTGATGCCCATTAACCTTGAAGCTCTTCTTGGTCCCTATGTGTTAAAGCTCTACTAACCATAAGGAAAAATGTTAACAATAAGAAAAGGACCATCCCACCTAGATCTTAATTTACTAGGCATCAACTTAAATCTAGAATTGTATAAAAGAACTTTTTCACCAATTTTGAACTCTTTGCGCCTTATCATCTTGTCATGAAATGCTCTGGTCCGCTCCTTATAGATATCGGAGTTCTCATATGCTGCCTTACAAATCTCCTCCAACTCTTGCAACTGAAGCGTCCTATGCGAGCCATATGCTTCCAAATTCATATTGCACAGCTTTACCGCCCAGAATGCCTTGTGCCTTCTTCCACCGGAAGATGACATGCCTTACCAAAAACAACTCGATAAGGGGACATCCCTATCGGCGTTTTGTAGGCAGTCCTGTACGCCCACAGAGCATCCTCTAAGCGAAAACTCCAATCCTTCCTATTCGGCTGGACTGTCTTCTCCAAGATCTACTTAATTTCCCGATTGGAGATCTCTGCTTGCCCGTTCGTCTGGGGGTGGTACGATGTAGAAACTCTATGCATGACCCCAAACTTACGCAGTAAGACATCCATGGTGCGGTTGCAAAAATGTGATCCCTGGTCACTGATCAAAACTCTAGGAAATCCAAACCTGCAGAAAATGTGTGACCTAACAAAATCTACAACAACTCGAGCATCATCAGTACGAGTGGCCTTTGCCTCCACCCACTTGGAGACATAGTCCACAGCTAACAGTATATAAGCAAAGCCAAATGAAATAGGAAATGGATCCATAAAATCTATACCCCATACATCAAACACCTCACAGGAAAGGAGAGGTTGTTGAGGCATCTCATTTTTGCACGAAATATTCCCGGTCATGGGCATCGCACATGTCTTACGTGGTGCGCATCTCGAAACAAGGTGGGCCAATGCAATCCAGAGTCCAAGACTTTTCGAGCTGTGCATTAGGGCCTGAAATGACCACCACAAGCCAAGGAATGACAAAATCTGAGTACAGATTGAAATTCATGGTCTGGTATGCATCGTCTGATGATCTGGTCACTACACATCTTCCATAAGTAAGGATCATTCCATATGTAATACTTGGAATCACTCTTTAACTTGGCAGCCTGTGCTCTCGAAAAGTGTGCTGGGATCTCTTTGGCAACAAGATAATTCACTAAGTTTGCATACCAAGGATCCTGCCCTCCTATCTAGTACAACTACTCATCTGGAAATGTATCACGAATGGGCAAATCCTCAAGTGGCAATTGAATTCTACTCAAGTGATCTGCCACCAAGTTTTCTCCACCACTTCTATCTCTGATCTCAATATCGAACTCCTGCAAAAAAAGCTTCCAACGAATCAGTCATGGTTTAGAATCTGACTTCTTAAGCAAGTATCTCAAAGCTGCATGATCAGAGAAAATAATAACTTTAGAGCCTAGCAAATATGAACAAAATTTATCTAATGCAAAAACAATAGCTAAAAGCTCCTTCTCTGTAGTGGTGTAGTTCGCCTGTGCTTTATCCAAGGTACGAGAAGCATATACAATAACATAAGGCTGTCTTTCCACTCTCTGACCAAGGACTACACCAATAGCATAGTTGGAGGCATCGCACATGAGCTCAAATGGAATGTCCCATCACGGAGGCTGAATGATAGGTGTGGAGGTTAGGCATATCTTCAGCTCATCAAATGCATCCTTGCAGGCCTGATCAAACAGAAACTCCACATCTTTCTGCAAAAGGTTGGACAGCGGCAGGGCAATCTTGCTAAAGTCTCTGATGAGCCTCCTGTAAAAACCTGCTTGTCCAAGAAAAGAGCACACTTCCCGCACACAGGTGGGGTAAGGTAAAGATGCAATAACATTAATCTTAGCTCTAGCTGTCTCAATGCCCGTACTAGATACAACATGCCCTAATACCATCCCCTTAGTTACATAAAATGACACTTTTCGTAGTTAAGAACCAAGTTAGACTGTACACACCTATCTAAAACTCTAGATAGACTCTCTAAACATGCATCAAATGAGGAACCATAAACAATAAAGTCATCCATGAATACCTCAAGTGAAGTCTCTAGAAAGTCAGCAAAGATGCTCATCATACACCTTTGGAAGGTGCCAGGTGCATTACACAAACCAAATGGCATCCTCCGGTAGGCAAATATGTCGAAAGGACAAGTAAAAGTGGTCTTGTGCTGGTCCTCTAGGGCTATGTGAATCTGGAAATAACCAGAGAATCCATCCAAAAAATAGTAATGTGACTTTCCCGTTACTCGCTCCAAAACTTGATCAATGAAAGGAAGGGGAAAATAGTTCTTGCAAGTCGCCTGATTTAGCTTCCTGTAGTCTATGCATACTTGCTAGCCATTCTGAATTCTGGTGGGAACTAGCTCATCATGCTGGTTCTTTATCACTATCACCCTGGTCTTTTTTGGAACTACATGGACTGGACTCACCCATTCACTGTCTGAAATGGGGTAAATCATGCCAATCTCTAGTAATTTGCTTACTTCCTTCTTAACCACTTCCAACATGGTAGGGTTAAGTCTTCCTTGGGGCTGTCTAACAGGCTTGGCATCCTCATTCAGCAGGATCCTATGTATGCATATGGAACGACTAATTTCTGGAATGTCCGCCAAAGTCCAACCTACCACCTGCTTATGAGTCTTTAATGTCTGCAGTAACTTTTCCTCTTGTTCGGCATCTAACTCTACTGAAATTATCGCTGGCAGCTTGTCATTGGCTTCTAAAAATGCATACTTTAGATGCTTGGGCAAAAGCTTGAGCTCCAAGTCAAGTGGCTACACAATGGAGGGAAGTAGTGTAGAGGAAGAATCTAATTCTGCAACAAGATCAGAATTAGAGGTACTTGCTGCAATCAAGCCAAAACATTCTGATCTTGCTGAATCATCCTCTAAAACAACATCAAAATCACCATCTTTATTCTGCAAACATGCCTCAATTTCTACACACACACTACACAATTCTGTTTCTATGCAACCAGGACAAGTGAAGGTGTCATCAATGAGAAATTCTGGAAACTCTGACTGCAGCACATCCAAGAACAATTCTGAGCAAGATTCATCAACCAGCAACTCAATAATATCTAACTGAAATGCACTATGATATTCCACGGGGTGTTTCATGGCCTCAAAAATGTTGAACTGCACCACATCATCACCAAACTCCATGGATAGAATGTCGGAATACACATCAATTTTTGTCCTTATTGTTTTCAGAAATGGCCTCCCAAGGATCAAGGTAGGACTGCATGGAGAAGATCCCTCTTCCATGTCTAGGATGTAGAAATCTGCTAGAAATATCAGCTTGTCCACTCTGACTAGTACATCTTCCACAACTCCAATAGGGTGTGCTATGCTTCTATTTGCTAGAGTAATGATCACACGACTTAGCTGCAAAGGACCAAGGTTCAAAGACTTGTAAATGGATGTAGGCATCACATTGATGGAAGCACCGAGGTCAAGCAATGCATTCTAGAAGGTGGAATTCCCAATGGTGTAAGGGACAGTGAACATTCCTGGATCCTTGCATTTCTTAGGCATATTGGGTTGAATGAAGGCTGACACATTTCTTCCCACGGTAATCCTCTCATCTCCCTTCAGTTTCCTCTTGTTGGTACACAACTCCTTGAGGAATTTGGTGTACCTGGGAACTTGTTTGATCACATCCAGCAAAGGACTATTCACTTCAATTCTTCTGAAAGCCTCAAGAAGCTCCTTATCAGAATCTGTAGTTGTTGGTTTTTGTTTAGCAACTCTGTTTGGAAAAGGAAAAAGTGGTTTTTGTGCAGCATTATCTGAAGTGCTTGGGGCAGAATCTATTTTCTGTACAGCATCATCGTCTGCAGGGTCTTTCTGCAGCTTATCGACTGATTTTGTAGCAAATTGTTAAGCTTCTCATGCTCATTTTGCAGCTTCTTAGTTGGCTCTCTTGTAGGCAACTCCTTGCCACTCCTCAAGGCTATTGCACTCACATTTCCTTGAGGGTTAATTTCTGGTTGAGAAGGCAACTGACCACTTCCTTGAGATTTCAACTAGTTCACAGTAGTAGCTAACTGACCAATTTGGCCATCTGCTTCATCAAATCCTCCAACGATGGTTCAGAATTTTGGCTTGGCTGAGTTGGTTGCATGTTTTGCTGCTGCTGCTGCTTGAATGGAAGAGGCTGGTATTTGTTACTATCTTGCCCTAGCGGATTCTTTATGTCTTCTTGAGGAGGTTGAACATATCTCATATTCGAATGGTTCCTTAATGCAAGATCATGGGACTGATACTGGTATTGGTACAATTGCTTTGGAGATTGCTGAAAATTCTGTGGCTGTTGTTGCTGCTGCCTAAATTGTTGCTGACCTCCACTATAAACTCCTTGGACAGAAACTTGCTGATTATTTTCTTGAAGCATAGGGCAACAATCAGAGGTATGCTCTTGGGAATAGCAAATGAGACAATCTCTCACCATGATCTTTTGTGGAGTATCTTGCTGTGCAATAGCCAATTACCTTACCAAGGTGGCCAGCTCATCAATTTTGCTCTTTAGCCTACTCTGCACTATCACTTGATCAGGAGTAGAACCAGATTGGGTTTTACTAGAATTACTCTCCACTATTACTTGAGGCCATTAATTACTAGGAGTAGATGGAATTGGATGGCCTAAATGATGGACTTCTCTTGTTGGCATCATGGCTCTTATGCTGAACTGCTGAGAATTCTTTGCCATATTATCAATCAATGCTCTAGTTGCGGTAGGAGTTTTATCCATAAGAGCTCCTCCACTAGCTGCATCAAGCATACTCCTCTCCATTAGAGCAAGTCCTTTATAGCAATACTGGATGAGCAATTGATCATTGATCTGGTGGTGTGGACAGGTTGCACACAGCTTCTTGAACCTCTCCCAGTACTCATACAAACTCTCTTGAGGAAGCTGTCTAATGCCACTGATCTCCTTCCTGATTGTTGTAGCTCTGGATGCAAGGAAAAACTTCTCCAGGAACAGCCTCTTCATGTCATTCCAGCAAGTAATTGATCCTGGTTGGAGGTAGTATAGCTAGTCCTTTGCTACACCATCTAAAGAGAATGGAAATGCCTTCAGCTTGATGTGATCTTCAGGAACTCCTTGAGGCCTCATGGTTGAGCAAACTATATGGAACTCTTTCAAATGCTTATGAGGATCTTCACCTGCAGAACCATTGAACTTAGGCAGCAAATGGATTAGTCCAGACTTTAATTCAAAAAGGACTTCAATTTCAGGATATTGAATACCTAATGGTTGATATGTCACATCAGGTGTAGCCAACTCCTTAAGGGTTCTCTCATGCTAATTGTTATCCATGTTTCCTAGATGCAAATGTTCAGTTTCAGAACTTGAAGCAGTAAATTCAAATGCAAACTCACTAAAACTATCTATACTATGCAAACTACTAATATGCAAATGACTATGCACATTACCTTGAAGCCTAATGAGTCTATGAAATATTCTATCCATTTCAGGATCAATGTCAATCAGATTCCCAAGCTTGGACATGGTCATGCACTACTAGACAAGATTACTTGCAATGCAAGAAAAACATTAAAAATGCAAAAACACATAAAACAACATGCATAAACACTCAAACCAGATAGTGGGGAATTGGATCAGATCAATTTTAGGATGTAGATGATGCACAAAAAAGCTCAAATTAAAATTTGCTGGTTTGCTACCTGAAAATTGAAGTAGAAAAATCAGAAAATCCTAAAAATTAAGAAAAAATGGCCTAAATGAGGGTTTTTTTGAAAAGTTTGTACCCCAAATCGCCTCTGGCGTTTGCACAGCTAGATCTCAGAAAGTTATATGAAATGGACATATAATTTGCATCGAACGGAGTTGTATGCAAAAAGTTATGCCACTTCAAAGTTTTAGCCTAAAATTTTGAAAAAGTCATACCAGATGATGGAATTTGGCAAAAATAGGTGTCACCAGACCCTATGGGTCATTTTTGCTTAGGATGATGGCACAACTTTGGACAAAAATCCTTGGCTTCAAACTCCAACTTAGAATCTACTTTAGCAACTCCTATCTGGCTCCTTTGGTGCGATTCTACAAAATCAGTGTTAGCACTCTAAAACAAGGTTAGCAACAATCTTAATATGATTTATGTAGTCTATAGAAACAAAGAAAAACACTATTTTGTTAGGTGATGCACAAAATAAAATTCTACTTCTACCTACTATGCAAGGTAACACTAAAGACAATGTTAATATGAATAACTATTCTAAAGAGAAAATGTATGTCAATAAGTGAGCTTTAAGAGTCATTTGTATGGATCATTGCAAGATTTAGTTTTTTGGGCCTATTGTATAGATGACAACATCATGTCATTCTTTCTTTCCTTCTTGTGTGTTGCATTCGTGATTGTATGTCACACTACAACTTGCCTTGAGTTTTCTTTGAGGTCACATTTTTGCATGCATATATAAATATGATTGTGGCATTGTTTCTTGAATAAGCTACTTGGCGAAATAGCCAACCTTGCATTATATCCTTTGTTAAGCCCCTTGAGCATATTTTAACCAATTCTTGTTCTATTAGCTCATTACAAGCCAAAGTGGAAAACCATGAGTTGACCTTACCATTGAGGAAAAACGAGCTTTGGAATTGTTTTGGGAATGATTTAAGAACAAGTATGGGGGTGGCCTTGAAGTTGTGTCAACAGTTCAAAAAAAAAAAAAGAGAAGAGAGTAGTAACATATGTTAAAAATAAATAAATAAATAAATTTCAGTCTCAAAAAAACAAAAGGGAAGAAAGGAAATTAAGGATTGCTATAAAAAAAAAAAAAATTGGCATTCTTTGGGGTAACTTTCATGCTAGCTTCTATGATCATTCCCCATTGTTCTTTTATGCTTCTTTGGTATTGCCTTTTTTATCCTTACATATCCTTACCTTTTCCCTTAGCCTCATTACAACCCATTAAAGTTCTCTTGATTTTTGTGTACATGTATTTTGAGTGGTGGAGAAGTAAAACAATAGGCAAGCTTATGGTTGTACATGCTTCATGATGTACATTTGAGTGATATATAGTAACCTAAACACTTGAGAGTTGAGAGTATGACTTGTGAGGTTTCCTACTTTTGATCCATTCATTTGACTTGATTAGTTTCTCTTGTAGACTTAAGTGTGAGAAATGATATCTATGATTACTTTGTTCTCTTGACCTTGCTTGGTTTTGTTCATAGTTCTACAACCTTGATTTCCGTAGAAAGTGTTATTTAGTGCATGTTTGTTTATTGTGCATGTTTTGATTTCTATTTCCTTAGTTTTTCATTTTAGCCTTGCCCGAGGACGTGCAAAAGATAAGTGTGGAGGGATTTGATAGAGCATTCATTTATGCATTATTCAAGTGTTATTCCTAGCTTGTTTACATCATAATTGTGTTTTAATTGATGCAAATAAATGAGTTTGATGACATTGACCTTCATTGAGAACTTGTATAAATGTGTGCTAATTTTCGAATTTCATACTTACTTTGACTTTTCTATCTTCTGCAGCCCATATCTTGAGCTACAAGTATTGGAATTAAGCAATCTTTAGCTTGTTGGAAAGATAACGAAAAATCCTACAACTTTACTGAAGACCTCAAGACCGAAATCTGTCAGATTCTAGATGTAATTTTCATTGCAAAGAGGCTGTAGTAAACGGACCCAGAACTGAGTCTTTCTTGGGCCTATTTGTTTTAGATGGCTTGGACCTCTTTTGAGGTTTTTAGTTTTCTAAAAACACTATTTGAGGGGGATGGACAAGTGGGAAAAGGAAGAAAATGGAAGAAGTTTAGGTTTTTATTAGAAAGAAAGTTTTAATTTTTTTTCGATTTTTGATTTTTTTTCTGGACATTTCTATTTTATTTATCCACGGAGATGGAAGACTGAATTTTCTTTCAGCTTAGGAGATTCATCACTCAATGCATGGATTCTGAGGTTTAGTGTTTAATTAGATTCAATTTCAGTTTCTATTCTTCTCTTTCTCTCTACAATTCTGATTTTTCGTTTTGTCTCTTAAACATTGATCAATGCTTGATGAAGTTATTCTGATTAGAATAGAATTCTTTGTTTCAGAATTAAATCCTAATTAGATTTGGATTGATTAATTCGAATTGGATTAGATTAAAATAGAGGCTAATCTCAGATTTGGGAATTAGGTTAAAATTGAATTAAAAACTTGAAGATCTTCTTGTGTTTAGTTTGAAATTAACAGAATGGAACTGAATACGAAATACTTCTTGTGAATCTATGACGAATCCTAATTGATGTGAATGAATTTCCTAAGTTGATCCTTAATCAAGTGATTTTTCTGCAACTGTCTTTAATTCAATTAGATTTTTGAGTTCTTGTTAATGAAAACCCCCCCATCTTGCTTATCCTAAAGTATTCACGAAATTTAGAGTAATTCCTTGGGAAAAGATCTAGGTTTGCACCTATTACTACTTTCTTTTGTTCAAAACCTAGTCTATTTGAGTGCATTGCGACAGTGCACATCAGGAGGCAAGCCACATTCTTCTTGGAAGGCCTTGGCAGTTTGATAGGCGAGTTCACCATGATGGATTCTCCAACAAGTTCTTTTTTGTTCACAATTCTCGCAAAGCCACACTTGTACCATTATCACCTGGGGAGGTTTGTGAGGATCAAATAAAAATGAGAGAGAAAAGGGAAAAAGAATAGCGAGAGCTTAAAAAAGAGAAAAAGTGTGTGAAAAAGAAAATACTTGATTTTGAGGACAAAACTCAAAAGAAATGGGGGAAAGAAAAGAAAAGAAAGAATGAGGAAAAGAGAGAAAAATAGAAAATTTGTTTGCAAGAGGAAGTGAGGTGAAGAAAGCTTATTTGACAAGGCAACCTATATTTCTTCTTTTGTGTAAGGAAACCTGCTTGGAATCTAATACTAACTCCTTGCTTAGTGATGTTGTTGTTATTTTGCAGGATTTTGAGGATGTGTTTTCCAAGGAAGTGCCTCATAGTTTGCCACCAATGAGGGGGATAGAACACCACATAGACCTTATTCCTAGTGCTTCTCTACCCAATAGGCCAGCCTATAGGAACAACCCTCAAGAAACAAAGGAGATACAACATCAAGTGGAAGAGTTGTTGCAAAAAGGATGGGTTAGAGAGAGCTTAAGTCCTTGTCTTTGTGCAGTAATTTTGGTGCCTAAAAAGGATGGATGATGGAGGATGTGCACTGACTGTAGAGCAATCAACAACATCACAATTCAGTATAGACATCCTATCCCTAGACTTCATGATTTGCTTGATGAATTGCATGGTGCTTGCTTCTTTTCTAAAATTGATTTGAAAAGTGGATACTATCAAATTAGGATAAGGGAAGGTGATGAATGGAAAACTGCTTTCAAAACTAAATATGGATTATATGAATGGTTGGTAATGCCTTTTGGGTTAACTAATGCACCAAGCACTTTTATGAGGCTTATGAACCATGTCTTATGAGAATTTCTTGGAAAATTTATGGTTGTATACTTTGATGATATTTTGGTATATTCCAAGAGTTTTGATGAGCATGTTGCACATCTCCAATCTGTCTTGCATGTCCTTAGAAAGGAGAAACTATATGCTAACTTGGAAAAGTGTTCTTTTTGCACTAATCATGTGGTTTCTCTTGGTTTTGTCATAAGTTCTAAAGGAGTGCAGGTTGATGAAGAGAAAGTTAAGGCCATTAGAGATTGGCCAACTCCTAAAACTGTGAGTGAGGTTAGGAGCTTCCATGGGTTGGCAAGTTTCAATAGAAGGTTTGTGAAGGATTTCATCACATTGGTAGCACCCCTAAATGAAATTGTTAAGAAAAACGTGGGTTTTAAGTGGGAGGAGAATCAAGAAAATGCATTTCAAGCACTTAAGGACAAACTCACACATGCACCCATTCTTGCTTTGCCTGATTTTTCTAAATCATTTGAAATTGAATGTGATGCATCTAATGTGGGTATTGGGGCTATTTTACTTCAAGATGGTCATCCCATTGCATATTTTAGTGAGAAATTAAGTGGAGCCATTTTTAACTATTCCACTTATGATAAAGAATTGTATGCACTTGTTAGAGCTTTGCAAACATGGCAGCATTATCTTTTGCCTAAAGAATTTGTCATTCATAGTGATCATGAATCTTTGAAGTATTTGAAAGGGCAAGGAAAGCTCATCAAAAGGTATGCCAAATGGGTTGAATTTCTTGAACAATTTCCTTATGTGATTAAGCATAAGCAAGGAAAGGTAAACGTTATAGCAGATGCACTTTCAAGAAGGTATAATTTGCTTGCTACACTTGAAATTAAATTGCTTGGCTTTGAACATATCAAGGAATTGTATGTGCATGATAATGAATTTTCCCAATTATATGCTGCATGTGAAAAAAAAATCACAAAATGGGTTTGTTAGGCATGCTAACTACTTGTTTAAGAATAATAGACTTTGTGTGCCTAAAAGATCCATGCGTGAACTGGTAGTTAGGGAAGCACATGAGGGGGGTTCATTGGGACACTTTGGGGTTCAAAAGACCTTACTGCATGAACATTTTCATTGGCCACACATGAAGCATGATGTACAGAAATTTTGTGAAAGGTGCATTGTGTGTAGAAAAGCAAAATCTAAAGTATCACCTCATGGACTTTACACTCCTTTGCCTATTCCTAATTCCCCTTCGACTGACTTGTCTATGGATTTTGTTTTAGAGACTCTGCACACCCAAAAAGGGAAGGACTCCATTTTTGTGGTAGTTGATAGATTCTCCAAGATGGCATACTTCATACCTTGCCACAAAGTGGATGATGCAACTCATGTGGCAGATTTGTTTTTCAAAGAGGTGGTAAGACTTCATGGCATGCCTAGGAGCATTGTTTCAAATTGTGACACCAAATTCTTAAGCCATTTTTGGAGGACCTTATGGAACAAGCTAGGAACAAAGCTTCTTTTCTCCACCACGTGCGACCTCCAAACTGATGGCCAAATTGAGGAAGGCAAAACAAAGATAGAATATGTGAAGAAGGTTAATGAGCAAGTTAAAGCTCAAATTGAGAAGAAAATGGAGCAATATGCAAATAGAGCCAGTAAAGGGAGAAAAAGAATTATCCTTGAACCCAGTGATTGGGTGTAGGTTCATATGAGGAAGGAAAGGTTTCCTACCCAAAGGAAATCAAAGCTTCAACCAAGAGGAGATGGACCATTCCAAGTGTTGGAAAGAATTAATGACAATGCTTACAAAATTGGCTTGCGAGTATGGTGTTAGTGCAACATTTAATGTGGCTGATTTGTGTCCTTTTGATGTAGGTGATGAAAATCTAAATTCGAGGACAAATTCACCTAAAGAAGGAGGGAATGATGTGAGCCAAGGAGGAGTTACAAGCTTACAAGACAAAGCCAAGGAGGAAGAGGCATTGAAGGGAATTGGAGGACCCATGACAAGGTCCAAGACTAAGAGAATGAAGCAAGCTTTGGAAGGCTTAATAATGGAGCTCAAGGAAAAGGAGGATCAATGCACAATGGAGGCAACAACTAAATGGATCACATTCCTTCAACTTGAAAGTGAAATTGAGCCAACATGAAGACATAATTGTGAAGGCCCAAATCTGCATGATCAAAGATGCATTCATGGGCTACAAGTGTCCAATTTAGTGGGTTAAGAATCTTAGACCTTAGTGGAAAACAAATAAGTCCAGTTTTTATTATTTTCTTTGTATTTTCGTATGTATTTCTGGGGGATTTTTTGGAAGTGGGTTTTTAATGTCTTTTGAGAATTACTAAGTTATTATTAGGATTAGTGGACTCTTATGGCTGCACTAGTAGAAAATAAATGTCACATGCATGAATGCATGATAGTAGTGCAGAATTAGTGCTTAGTAGGTCTTAGTGGATATTAAATACTTAGTGGGAAGTATAGTAGAGATTCAATGTTTCAGCCCCCCACTCAACCTATAAATAGGAGAACTCTTGTATTGCTAAAACATCTTGAATTTGAATGAAATCTGAGTTTTCTTTATTGTGAGAGCTTCCCTTGAGTTCTTGGGCAAATAACTAAATCTAATCTTATCAAGGCAACTTGTGGCGATCAAAACCTTTATGACTTATCACTCACCTTCTCATCTTTCTTGAGTGTGGCGTCAATATCCTTCCCTAAAACTGAATTTCAAATTCTTTTTGCCGTTGAATGGAATCAAGTCGCAATCCAAAAGGAATTGGTTTATTCTTCTTTCATTTCCTTTTGCTATTGATTAGAAGCAAGACTTAAACCTTGAGGAATTGGTTTCTCTTTCTTCTTTATGTTCTTTTAGCCATTGAATGGAATCAAGTCTCAATCCAAAAGGAATTGGTTTCTAATTCTCCGATAAGTTCCTTTTGCCATTGATTGGAAGCAAGACTTAATCCTTATGGAATTAGTTTATCTTTCTTCTTTATGTTCTTTTTGCCATTGAATGGAATCAAATCTCAATTCAAAAGGAATTGATTTCTAATTCTCTTTAAGTTCCTTTTGCCATTGATTGGATGTAAGGCTTAATCCTTAAGGAATTGATTTCTCTTTCTTCTTCATGTTCGTTTCGACATTGAATGGAATCAAGTCTCAATCCAAAAGGAATTGGTTTCTAATTCTCCTTAAAGTTCCTTTTGCCATTAATTGGAAGCAAGACTTAGTGCTTAAGGAATTGGTTTCTCTTTCTTCTTTAAGTTCTTTTTGCCATTGAATAGAATCAAGTCTCAATAAAAAAGGAATTGGTTTCTAATTCTCATTCAATTTCTTTTTGCCAATGATTGGAAGCAAGACTTAAGCCTTAAGAAATTGGTTTCTCTTTTTTCTTCATGTTCTTCTTCCAATTGAATGGAATCAAGTCTCAATCCAAAAGGAATTGGTTTCTAATTCTCCTTCAAGTTCCTTTTGCCATTCATTGGAAGCAAGACTTAATCGTTAAGGGATTGGTTTATTTTCTTCTTTATGTTCTTTTTGCCATTGAATGGAATCAAGTCTCAATCAAAAAGGAATTGGTTTCTGATTCTCCTTCAAGTTCTTTTTGCCAATGATTGGATGTAAGGCTTAAACCTTAAGGAATTGGTTTATCTTTCTTCATTATGTTCATTTTTGCCATTGAGTGGAATCAACTCTCAATTCAAAAGGAACTGGTTTCTAATTCTCCTTGAAGTTCTATTTGCTATTGATTGGAAGCAAGATTTAATCCTTAAGGAATTGGTTTCTCTTTCCTCTTTAAGTTCTTTTTGCCATTGAAGGGAATCAAGCCTCAATCCAAAAGGAATTGGTTTCTAATTCACTTTCAAGTTCCTTTTGCCATTGATTAGAAGAAAGACTTAATCCTTAAGGAATTGGTTTATCTTTCTTCTTTATGTTCTTTTTGCCATTGGATGGAATCAAGGCTCAATTCGAAAGGAATTGGTTTCTAATTCTCCATGAAGTTCCTTTTGCTATTGATTTGAAGCAAGACTTAATTCTTAAGTATTTGGTTTCTCTTTCCTCTTTAAGTTCTTTTTGCCATTCAATGGAATTAAGTCTCAATCCAAAAGAAACTGGTTTCTAATTCTCCCTTAAGTCCCTTTCTTCTTCATGATATTTTTGCCATTGAATGGAATCAAGTCTCAATCAAAAAGGAATTGGTTTCAAATTCTCCTTTAAGTTCTGATACGTGCTCCGGAGGACAAATTGGACATTCTAGCACAAGCGGGCAAGATGGAGATTTTAGCATGCCTACAGGACCAATCACACGAGCAAGAGCAAAGAGGTTAAAAAAAGACTTTGGGAACTTGGCTAAAGCAATTGTGGAAGAGATGTATCAAGAATGGGCCAAGAAGTTGCCAACTCATACTAATGGACAACCCAAGATCTTGCTATTTGCTGCGAATTGGGCTTAGAAGCTTGTTTTGGCCATATTGGGCCATTATCCTATTTTGGTCTTGCTTAGTTTAGTTAGTTTTAAGTATTTAGGATATCTAAACTTTTAGTTATTTTATTTAGCCCATATTTTATGTTTTATGTTTTATCTAGCCCAATTCATATTATTTAGTATCAGAACCCTTCTTATTGGGCTTGGACTTAGTTTAAGTGTTTAACCTAGTGTAAGAGGTTATAAATACCTTAAGGAACACATTGTTTAGCAGTTTTTGATTAATTGAAATTCTGTTTTGTTTTCTTTCAAGAAAATAGTGCTTTTGTGTGCAAGTGAGGTGAGTGATTTGCTTTGCTTATTGCATTAAGAAATTGAGAGAATTCATCCTAAGTTAAGTTCCTTGTGATATTCAATCAATTTCTGTTCTATCTTTTCCCTGTTTTCTACATTTCCAAGGACAGGTTTCTTGGGGTTTTAGTAGGGAGGGTCTTTATTCTATATCTTGTTTTCTATCAAATTGTGTGCCTGGGGTTTCTGGATCTTTATATCCACAAGATTTCCTCATCATTTGGTATTCAGAGTAAGGTCTAGATAAATTCCTATTTATCTGTCTTTGTCTTTTACATTTATCTTTTGTCTTCTTTCCTTGTCCGTTTGCGTTCTTGTTTTTTTTTTTTGTGTTTTTGCATTCTATCCTTTTTTGTTGCGGTCATATCTTGTTCCATCTTTGTGTTTCTCTTGTTTTGCTTTCAATCTTTGTTGCTAGTTCAAATTAAAAAAAAAAAAGGTGTAAAAAAAATGAAAAAAAAAAGCCAGAAAAGAAAGGAGGACGAAAAAAAAAAGGAGGGGAAATTAGAAAATATTGAAAGGACTATATTTAGATTTAGTTTTGATTCACATCATATTGCATTATCTTTTGTTTCAAATTCAAAAAGATTGTGTTTAGATTTAGTTTTGATTCAAATCAGATTATATATCTTGTCTTTCCTTAGAATTTAAATTTTGATTTTTAAATATGATTTATATTAGATTTAGTTGATTTATACCAGATTTTGTGTTATCTTGAGTTCCTTGGAGTCTAAGTAATCCTTAGTTGTGTGTCTTTTGTGTCTTTTTTTATTTTTTTGTGCTTGCAAATTAAGTAATCCATTCTGAGTCTTAAACTTGAGTTTCTCTTGATAATCCTTGGCATCAATTCTGATCGTAATATTACTTGTGGATTTGCCTTGCTTGATTTCATTTAATTTCTGAAGTGCAACATTCTAAAGTGATCAAGAGTGGTAAAAGGCAAGAGTAGTGAGCACAAAAGAGGTAAAAGCCAAGAATTAAGTGAAAACACGAGTGCACCCAATTTTGAGTGCAAACACGTGAGAGAGTGCTTGTGAGGTCCTTTTCTTTTACTAACATTTTGCAGGTTGTTCAATGGCTAACAACTCGAGGAAGGAAGGAAAAGAAAATTATGAAGAAGAACCTAGTATGATACTTGTCATGAAGCTCATGTACCAAGCTTTCACTAGTCAATGATGAGATGGATGGATGGAGAAAGGAGATGACACAAAGCATGTCTAGAGGTAGTAGACGGGTTGGTTTGAGGAATCGACGTCACCATGATTGCAACCATGAGCTATCTGGGGAGGAGTCTGACGAAGTTGATTCAGCTAGAAATAGGAGAACTGGAAATAGATCTTGGGATAGCAATATTAACGCTATCAATATGCAGATACCACCATTCAAGGGTAGGAATGATGTTGAAGCTGATTTAGAGTGGGAAAGAAAGGTGGAGATGATTTTTGCTTGTCATAATTACTCTGAAGAGAATAAGGTCAGATTGGCTGCTGTGGAATTTTCTGATTATGTTCTAATTTGGTGGGATGAGCTAGTTAAGTCCAGAAGGAGGAATGGGGAATACCCCATAGAAACTTGGGATGGGATGAAAAGGATAATGAAGAAGAGATTTGTTCCTTGCCACTACTATAAGGAAGTGCACCAAAAATTGCATAGGCTTATTCAAGGCTCCAAGTCAGTAGAAGATTACCATAAGGAGATGGAAATGCTCATGATTAAAGCCAACATTGAGGAGGACATGAAAGTAACTATGGCTTGGTTTATAGGTGGTTTAAACAAGGAGATTGCAGATGTGGTAGAATTACACCATTATGTGGAGATGGAGGATTTGGTTAGCATGGCAATGAAGGTGGAGAACAAAGACAAAATCAAAGAAGGGCAGCTAAGGCATTTTCGAATTCCAACTCGAAGTGGGGTTCAAAATGGTCTAAGTATGAGGACACAAAGAAGAATAAGGACTGAAATCCCAAGGAGAAGGGACTGGACATAGCCAAGAAGAAAGGTACGTCTAATTCATCTGCTTCTACTGCTACTTCTAGACATGGAGATGTTAAATGCTTCAAGTGCCACGGTTTGGCCCATTATGCATCTAATTGCCCGAACAAGAGAACAATGGTCATTCGGGGAGGTGAAGTTGTATCTAAATCTGATGATGATGGTAAGTCTGATGGTAGTGATGATATGCCACCATTAGAGGACTGTTCTGATAATGATGAGAATGTGGAATATGCTATGCATGGTGAGTCTTTTGTTGCTAGACGTGCTTTGAATATGCAGGTTAAGGAGAATAGTCTAGAGCAAAGAGAGAACATCTTTCACACTAGATATTTGGTTGGTGGAAAAGTGTGCAATTTGATTATTGATGGTGGAAGTTGCACCAATGTTGCTAGTACCACCTTAGTGGAGAAGTTGGGATTGAAGCATGATAAGCATCCTAATCCATATAGGTTGCAATGGTTGAATAATAGTGGGGAAGTGAAAGTTACTAGACAAGTTGTGGTTGCATTCTCCATTGGGAAGTATAGTGATGAAGTAGTGTGTGATGTAGTACCCATGCAGGCTAGTCATTTGTTGTTGGGGAGACCATGACAATTTGATAGGCGTGTGCTATATGATGGGTACAAGAATAGGTATTCCTTTGATTATAATGGCCACAAGATCACTCTTGCACCATTATCGCCCAAGGAGGTGTATCTTGACCAAATGAAGCTTCAACAAACTTTTATGGGGAATTTGGGAAGTGAGGAAAAAGAAAAAGAGAGAAAAGAGGCCATGAGAAAAAAGAATAAAGAACAAGGCCCAATGGTGAGAGAAAATAAAGAAAAGAAAGAGAGAGGTGAGAAAAATGCAAAGAAAGAGAAGAGTGAGAAAAATGAAGAGAGTGAGAGGAAATCATGTTTTTATGCAAAAGAGAGAGATTTGAAAAGTGCTTAAGCAAGAGAGCTTTAATTATGATTCGGTTTAAGGAGGTTTTACTCTCTGAAACTGAACTTAACCCAAATTTGCCTAGTTGTTGTTGCAAGAGTTTGAGGACGTGTTCCCTAGTGAGATGCCAAGTGGATTACCACCATTGAGAGGGATTGGGCACCAAATTGATTTTGTACTTGGAGCTAGTATTCCAAATAGACCAGCCTATAGAAGCAATCCTGAGGAGACAAAGGAGCTTCAAAGGCAAGTGGATGATCTGCTAGCTAAAGGGTATGTGAGGGAAAGCATGAGTCCATGTACTGTTCCAGTTTTGTTGGTTCCAAAGAAAGATGGCACTTGGAGGATGTGTGTGGATTGTCGTGCAGTCAACAAAATAACGGTAAAGTATCGCCATCCTATCCCTAGGTTAGATGACATGCTTGATGAGTTAAATAGTGCATGCATATTTAATAAAATTGATTTGAAAAGTGGGTATCACCAAATTAGAATGAAACCAGGGGATGAATGGAAGACTATATTTAAAACAAAATATGGTCTTTATGAGTGGTTGGTTATGCCTTTTGGGTTAACTACTGCACCTAATACTTTCATGCGTTTAATGAACCATGTTTTGAGGGAATTTTTGGGGAAATTTGTGGTTGTTTATTTTGATGATATTCTGATTCTGACAGTGTTTGGATGATCATGTATTACATGTTAGGGTTATTTTAGATGTGCTTAGGAAGGTAAAGTTATTTGCCAACCTTAAAAAGTGCACCTTTTGCATTGATAAAGTTGCTTTCCTTGGTTTTATTTTGAGTGCCCATGGTATTGAGGTTGATGAGGAGAAGGTGAAGGCTATTTGAGAATGGCCAATGCCTAAAAGTGCTTCTTAGGTAAGGAGTTTTCATGGTTTAGCTAGATTTTATAGAAGATTTGTGAAAACCTTCTCTACTGTTGTTGCTCCATTGACTGAAATTATTAAAAAGGATGTTGGGTTTAAATGGGGAAAGGAACAAGAACTTACTTTTAATACTTTAAAAGATAAATTGCATTCTACTCCTATTCTTGTTTTGCCTAATTTTGATAAGACCTTTGAAATAGAATGTGATGCTTCTGGGATTGGTATAGGTGCTGTTTTGATGCAGGAAAAACATCCTATTGCATTCTTCAGTGAGAAGCTGAATGGAGCTCAACTCAAGTACTCAACCTATGACAAGGAGCTATATGCTTTATTTCGGGCCTTAGAGGTGTGGTAACGCTACTTGCTGTCCAAAGAGTTCGTGATTCACACTGATTATGAATCTCTCAAGCACTTAAAAGGACAAGACTTGATGCCTTTGCCTTTGAGTGATCTTGTTAGCTTAAATGGTGATGAAAAGGCTGAGAAGGTTAAACCAATGCACTTGAAGGCACATGAGTTGATTGAAAAGAAAAACAAGGTGACGGCTCAAAGAGTTAACAAGGGTCGCAAACAAGTTGTCTTTGAACTTGGTGATTAGGTTTGGATTCATTTAAGGAACGAGAGGTTTCCTACTCATAGGAAATCTAAACTTGACTCAAGGGGTGATGGTCCATTTCAAGTGTTGGAGAGGACTAATGATAATGCTGACAAGATTGACCTTCCGGGTGAGTATAATGTTTCAGCTACTTTTAATGTTTCTGACCTTTCTCCTTTTGATATGGATGCAGATTCGAGGATGAATCTTTTTGAGGAGGGAGGGAATGATACGTGCTCCGGAGGACAAATTGAACATTCTAGCACAAGGGGGCAAGATGGAGATTTTAGCATGCTTGTAGGACCAATCACACGAGCAAGAGCAAAGTGGTTAAGAGAAGACTTTGGGAACTTGGCTAAAGCAATTGTCGAAGAGATGTATCAAGAATGGGCCAAGAAGATGCCAACTCATACTAAGGGACAACCCAAGATCTTGTTATTTACTACGAATTGGGCTTAGAAGCTTGTTCTGGCCATATTGGGCCATTATCCTATTTTGGTCTTGCTTAGTTTAGTTAGTTTTAAGTATTTAGGACATCTAAACTTTTAGTTATTTTATTTAGCCCATATTTTATTTTTGATGTTTTATCCAGCCTAATTTATATTATTTAGCATCAGAACACTTCTTATTGGGCTTGGACTTAGTTTAAGTGTTTAACCTAGTATAAGAGGCTATAAATACCTTAAGGAAGACATTGTTTAGCAATTTTTGATTAATTGAAATTCTATTTTGTTTTCTTTCAAGAAAATAGTGCCTTTTTGTGCAAGTGAGGTGAGTGATTTGCTTTGCTTGTAGCATCAAGAAAATTGAGAGAATTCATCCTAAGGTAAGTTCCTTGTGATATTCAATCAATTTTTGTTCTGTCTTTTCCCTGTTTTCTACGTTTCCAAGGGCAAGTTTTTTGGGGCTTTAGTAGGGAGGGTCTTTATTCTATATCTTATTTTCTATCAAAGTGTGTGCTTGGGATTTCTGGATCTTTATATCCACAGGGTTCCTCATCAAGTTCCTTTTGCCATAGATTAGAAGCAGGTTTTAAACTACAAGGAACTGGTTGCTCTTTCTTCTTTATGTTCCTTTTACGATTAAATAGAATCAAGTCTCAATCAAAAGAAATTGGTTTCTAATTCTCTTTTAAGTTCCTTTTGCCATTGATTGGAAGGAAGGCTTAATCCTTAAGGAGTTTGTTTTTCTTTCTACTTCATGTTCTTTTTGCCATTGAATGGAATGAAGTCTCAACCCAAAAGGAATTGGTTTCGAATTCTCCTTTAAGTTCCTTTTTTTGTTGATTGGACATAAGATTTAATCCTTAAGGAATTGGTTTCTTTTTCTTCCTTAAGTTCTTTTTGCCATTGAATAGAATCATATCTCAATCCAAAAGGAATTGATTTCTAATTCTCCTTCAAGTTCCTTTTGCCATTGATTGGAAGCAAGACTTAATCATTAAGGAATTGGTTTCTCTTTCTTCTTCATGTTCATTTTGGAGTTGAATAGAATCAAGTCTCAATCCAAATGGAATTGGTTTCTGATTCTCCCTTATGTTCTTTTTGCCATTGATTAGAAGCAAGACTTAATCCTTAAGGAATTGGTTTCTCTTTCTTCTTCATGATCTTTTTGCCATTGAATGAAATCAAGTCTCAATAAAAAAGGAATTGGTTTCTAATTCTCCTTTAAGTTCCATTTGCCATTGATTGGAAGCAAGTCTTAATTTGTAAGGAATTGGTTGCTCTTTCTTCTTTATGTTCCTTTTACGATTGAATGGAATCAGGTCTCAATCAAAAAGGAATTGGTTTCTAATTCTCTTCTAAGTTCTTTTTGCTATTGATTGGAAGGATGACTTAATCCGTAAGGAGTTTGTTTTTCTTTCTTCTTCATGTTCTTTTTGCTATTGAGTGGAATCAAGTCTCTATCCAAAAGGCATTTGTTTCAAATTCTCCTTTAAATCCCTTTTGTCGTTGATTGGAAGCAAGACTTAATCCTTAAGGAATTGGTTTCTTTTTCTTCCTTAAGTTCTTTTTGCCATTGAATAGAATCACATGTCAATCCCAAAGGAATTGGTTTCTAATTCTCCTTCAAGTTCCTTTTGCCATTGATTGGAACAAGATTTAATTCTTAAAGAATTAATTTCCCTTTCGTCTGTAAGTTCTTTTTGCCATTGAAAGAAATGAAGTCTCAATCCAAAAGGAATTGGTTTCTAATTTTCCTTTAATTTCCTTTTGCCGTTGATTGGAAAAAAGACTTAATCCTTAAGGAATTGGTTTATATTTCTTCTTTATGTTCTTTTTGCCATAGAAAAGATCGAGTCTCAATTCATATGGAATTGGTTTCTAATTCTCCTTGAAGTTCTTTTTGCCATTGGTTGGAAGCAAGACGTAATCCTTAAGGAATTGGCTTCTCTTTCATCTTCATGTTGTTTTTGCCATTTAATGGAATCAAGTCTGAATCCAGAAGGAATTAGTTTCCAATTCTCCCTTAACTTTCTCTTGCCATTGAATAAAAGAAAGTCTTATACCTTAAGGAATTGGTTGTTCTTTCTTCTTTAAGTTCCTTTTTTGATTGAGTGGAATCAAGTCTCAATCCAAAGGGAATTGGTTTCTAATTCTCCTTTAAGTTCCTTTTGCCATTGGTTGGAAGCAAGACATAATCCTTAAGAAATTGGTTATTCTTTCTTCATCATGTTGTCTTTGCCATTCAATGGAATCAAGTCTTCATTCAAAAGGAATTAGTATCTAATTCTCTTTAAGTTCCTTTTGCCACTGATTGGAAGCAAGACTTAATCCTTAAGGAATTGGTTTCTCTTTCATCTTCATGTTCCTTTTGCCATCGAATGGAACCAAGTCCAATCCCAAAGAATTGGTTTCTAATTCTTCTTAAAGTTCCTTTTGCCATTAATTAGAAGCAAGACTTAAGGAGTTAGTTTCTCTTTCTTCTTTAATTTCTTTTTGCCATTAAATACAATCAAGTCTCAATCAAAAAGGAATTGGCTTCTGATTCTCTTTCAAGTTCTTTTTGCTAATGATTAGGAGCAGGACTTAATCCTTAAGGAATTGGTGTCTCTTTCTTCTTCATATTCTTTTTTGCCATTGAATAGAATCTAGTCCAATCCAAAAGGAATTGGTTCCCAATTCTGCTTAAAGTTCCTTTTGCCATTGATTGGAAGCAAGACATAATGCTTAAGGAATTGGTTTTTCTTTCTTCTTTAACTTCTTTTTGCCACTGAATAGAATCAAGTCCCAATCAAAAAGGAATTGGTTTCTAATTCTCCTTCAAGTTCTTTTTCCCAATGATTGGAAGCAAGACTTAATTCTTAAGGAATTAGTTTCTCATTCTTCTTCATGATATTTTTGCCATTGAATGGAATCAAGTCTCAATCAAAAAGGAATTGGTTTCAAATACCCCTTCAAGTTCCTTTTTGCCATTGATTGGAAGCAAGTCTTAATCCGTAAAGAATTGGTTGCTCTTTCTTCTTTATGTTCATTTTACGATTGAATGGAATCAACTCTCAATCTAAAAGGAATTGGTTTCTAATTCTCTTTTAAGTTCCATTTGCCATTGATTGGAAGGAAGACTTAATCCTTAAAGAGTTTGGTTTCCTTTCTTCTTCATGTTCTTTTTGCCATTGAGTGGAATCAAGTCTTCATCCAAAAGGAATTGGTTTCGAATTCTCCCTTAAGTTCCTTTTGACGTTGATTGGAACCAAGACTTAATCCTTAAGAAATTGGTTTCTTTTTCATCCTTAAGTTCTTTTCGCCATTGAATAGAATCACATCTTAATCCAAAAGTAATTGGTTTCTAATTCTCCTTCAAGTTCCTTTGGCCATTGATTAGAAGCAAGACTTAATCTTTAAGGAATTAATTTCCCTATCTTCTTTTAGTTCTTTTTGCCATTGAAAGGAATGAAGTCTTAGTCCAAAAGGAATTGGTTTCCAATTTTCCTTTATGTTCAATATGCCGTTGATTGGGAAAAAGACTTAATCCTTAAGGAATAGGTTTATATTTCTTCTTTATGTTCTTTTTGCCATAGAAAAGAATCGAGTCTCAATTCATATGGAATTGGTTTCTAATTTTTCCTGAAGTTCTTTTTGCCATTGGATGGAAGCAAGATATAATCCTTAAAGAATTGGTTTCTCTTTCTTCTTCATGTTGTTTTTGCCATTCAAGGGAATTAAGTCACCATTAATTGGAAGCAAGGCTTAATCCTTAAGGAATTGGTTTCTTATTCTTCTTTATGTTCATTTTGGCATTGAATTGAATCAAGTATCAATCCAAAGGGAATTGGTTTCTAATCTCCTTAAAGTTCCTTTTGCCATTGATTGAAAGCAAGACTTAATGCTTGAGGAATTAGTTTCTCTTTCTTCTTTAAGTTCTTTTTGCCATTGAATAGAATCAAGTCTCAATCACAAAGGAATTGGTTTCTAATTCTCCTTCAAGTTCTTTTTGCCAATGATTGGAGGCAAGACGTATTCCTTAAGGAATTGGTTTCTCTTTCTTCTTCATGTTCTTTTTACCATTGAAGGGAATCAAGTCCAACCCAAAGAATTGGTTTCTACTTCTCCTTAAAGTTCCTTTTGCCATAGATTGGAAGCAATACTTAAGACTTAAGGAATTGGTTTCTTTTTCTTCTTTAAGTACTTTTTGCCATTGAATAGAATTAAGTATCAGTCAAAAAGGAATTGATTTCTGATTCTCCTTCAAGTTCTTTTTGCCAATGATTGGAAGCAAGACTTAATTTTTAAGGAATTGGGTTCTCTTTCTTCTTCATGTTCTTTTTTTGCCATTGAATGGAATCAAGTCCTATCCAAAAGGAATTGGTTTCTAATTCTCCTTAAAGTTCCTTTTGCCACTGATTGGAAACAAGATTTATTGCTTAAGAAATTGGTTTCTCTTTATTCTTTAAGTTCTTTTTGCCATTGAATAGAATCAAGACTCAATCAAAAAGGAATTGGTTCCTAATTCTCCTCCAAGTTCTTCTTGCTAATGATTAGAAGTAAGACTTAATCCCGAAAGAATTGATTTCTCTTCCTTCTTCGTGTTCTTTTCGTCACTGAATGGAATCAAGTCCAATCCCAAAGGAAGTGGTTTCTAATTCTCCTTAAAGTTCCTTTTGCCATTGATTGGAAGCAAGACTCAATGCTTAAGGAATTGGTTTCTCTTTCTTCTTTAAGTTCCTTTTGCGATTGAATAAAATCAAGTCTCAATCAAAAAGGAATTGGTTTCTAATTCTCCTTCAAGCTCTTTTTGCTAATGATTGGAAGCAAGACTTTAACCCTTAAGTAATTGGCTTCTTTCCCTTCTTCACGTTCTTTTCGCCATTGAATGGAATCAAGTCCAATCCCAAAGGAAGTGGTTTCTAATTCTCCTTAAAGTTCCTTGTGCCATTGATTGGAAGCAAGACTTAATGCTTAGGGTATTGGTTTCTCTTTCTTCTTTAAGTTCTTTTTGCCATTGAATAGAATCAAGTCTCAATCAAAAAGGAATTAGTTTCTAATTCTCCTTCAAGTTCTTTTTGCCAATGATTAGAAGCAGGACTTAATCCTTAAGGAATTAGTTTGTCATTCTTCTTCATGTTCTTTTTGCCATTGAATGGAAGTATGACTTAATCCTTAAGAAATTAGTTCCTCTTTCCTCTTTAAGTTCTTTTTGGCATTGAATAGAATCAAGTCTCAATCCAAAAGAAATTGGTTTCTAATTCTCCTTCAAGTTCCTTTTGGCATTGATTGGAAGCAAGACTTAATCGTTAAGGGATTGGTTCATTTTCTTCTTTATGTTCCTTTTGCCATTGAATGGAATCAAGTCTCAATCCAAATGGAATTGGTTTCTAATTCTCCCTTAAGTTCCTTTTGCCATTGATTAGAAGCAAGACATAATCCTCAAGGAATTGATTTCTCTTTCTTCTTCAAGTTGTTTTTTTCCATTCAATGGAATCAAGTCTCCATTCAAAAGGAATTGGTTTCTAATTCTGTTTAAGTTCCCTTGGCCCTTGATTGGAAGCAAGGCTTAATACTTAAGGAATTAGTTTCTCTTTCTTCTTCATGTTCATTGTGGCATTGAATGGAATCAAGTCTCAATCCAAAGGGAATTAGCTTCTAATTCCCCTTAAAGTTCCTATTGCCATTGATTGGAAGCAAGACTTAATGCTTAAGGAATTAGTTTCGCTTTCTTCTTAAGGTTCATTTTGCCATTCAATAGAATCAAGTCTCAATAAAAAAGGAATTGATTTCTAATTATCCTTCAAGTTCTTTTGCTAATGATTGGAAGCAAGACTTAATCTTTAAGGAATTGGTTTCTCTTCTGGAAGCAAGAATTAATGCTTAAGGAATTGGTTTCTCTTTCTTCTTTAAGTTCTTTTTGCCATTGAATAGATCAACTCTCAATCAAAAAGGAATTGGTTTCTAATTCTCCTTCAAGTTCTTTTTGCCAATGATTGGAGGGAAGACTTAATCCTTAAGGAATTAGTTTCTCTTTCTTCTTTCTGTTCTTTTTGCCATTGAATGGAAGTATGACTTAATCCTTAAGAAATTAGTTTCTCTTTCCTCTTTAAGTTATTTTTGGCATTGAATAGAATCAAGTCTCAATACAAAAGAAATTGGTTTCTAATTCGACTTCAAGTTCCTTTTGCTATTGATTGGAAGCAAGACTTAATTGTTAAGGGATTGGTTTATTTTCTTCTTTATGTTCATTTTGCCATTGAATGGAATCAAGTCTCAACCCAAATGAAATTGGTTTCAAATTCTCCCTTAAGTTCCTTTTCCTGTTGATTGGAAGCAACATATAATCCTCAAGGAATTGGGTTCTCTTTCTTCTTCATTTTGTTCTTGCCATTCAATGGAATCAAGTCTCCATTCAAAAGGAATTACTTTCTAATTCTCTTTAAGCTCCTTTTGCCATTGATTGGGAACAAGGTTTAATACTTAAGGAATTGGTTTCTCTTTTTTCTTCTTGTTCTTTTTGCCATTGAATGGAAGTATGACTTAATCCTTAAGAAATTAGTTTCTCTTTCCTCCTTAAGTTCTTTTTGGCATTGAATTGAATCAAGTCTCAATCCAAAAGGAATTGGTTTCTAATTCTCCTTAAGTTCCTTTTGCCATAGAATGGAAGTAAGACTTAATGCTTAAGGAATTTGTTTCTTTTTCTTCTTAAAGTTCTTTTTGTCATTGAATTGAATCATGTCTCAATCAAAAAGGAATTAGTTTCGAATTCTCCTTCAAGTTCTTTTTGCCAATGATTGGAGGCAAGACTTAATCCTTAAGGAATTAGTTTCTCTTTCTTCTTCCTGTTCTTTTTGCCATTGAATGGAAGTATGACTTAATCCTTAAGAAATTAGTTTCTCTTTCCTCTTTAAGTTATTTTTGGCATTGAATTGAATCAAGTCTCAATCCAAAAGGAATTGGTTTCTAATTCTCCTTAAGTTCCTTTTGCCATAGATTGGAAGAAAGACTTAATCGTTAAGGGATTGGTTTATTTTCTTCTTTATGTTCATTTTGCCATTGAATGGAATCAAGTCTCAATCCAAATGGAATTGGTTTCTAATTCTCCTTTATGTTGCTTTTGCCATTGATTGGACGCAAGACATATTCCTCAAGGAATTGGTTTCTCTTTCTTCTTTATGTTGTTTTTGCCATTCAATGGAATGAAGTCTCCATTCAAATGGAATTGGTTACTAATTCTCTTTAAGTTCCTTTTGCCATTGATTGGAAGCAAAGCTTAATGCTTAAGTAATTGGTTTCTCTTTCTTCTTCATGTTCATTTTGGCATTGAATGGAATCAAGTCTCAATCCAAAGGGAATTGGTTTCTAATTCTCCTTAAAGTTCCTTTTGCCATTGAATGGAAGTAAGACTTAATGCTTAAGGAATTTGTTTCTTTTTCTTCTTAAAGTTCTTTTTGTCATTGAATTGAATCATGTCTCAATCAAAAAGGAATTAGTTTCGAATTCTCCTTCAAGTTCTTTTTGCCAATGAATGGAGGCAAGACTTAATCCTTAAGGAATTAGTTTCTCTTTCTTCTTCCTGTTCTTTTTGCCATTGAATGGAAGTATGACTTAATCCTTAAGAAATTAGTTTCTCTTTCCTCTTTAAGTTCTTTTTGGCATTGAATTGAATCAAGTCTCAATCCAAAAGGAATTGGTTTCTAATTCTCCTTAAGTTCCTTTTGCCATAGATTGGAAGAGAGACTTAATTGTTAAGGGATTAGTTTATTTTCTTCTTTATGTTCATTTTGCCATTGAATGGAATCAAGTCTCAACCCAAATGGAATTGGTTTCTAATTCTCCTTTATGTTCCTTTTGCCATTGATTGGAAGCAAGACATATTCCTCAAGGAATTGGTTTCTCTTTCTTCTTTATGTTGTTTTTGCCATTCAATGGAATGAAGTCTCCATTCAAATGGAATTGGTTACTAATTCTCTTTAAGTTCCTTTTGCCATTGATTGGAAGCAAAGCTTAATGCTTAAGTAATTGGTTTCTCTTTCTTCTTCATGTTCATTTTGGCATTGAATGGAATCAAGTCTCAATCCAAAGGGAATTGGTTTCTAATTATCCTTAAAGTTCCTTTTGCCATCGAATGGAAGTAAGACTTAATGCTTAAGGAATTTGTTTCTTTTTCTTCTTAAAGTTCTTTTTGTGATTGAATTGAATCATGTCTCAATCAAAAAGGAATTAGTTTCGAATTCTCCTTCAAGTTCTTTTTGCCAATGATTGGAGGCAAGACTTAATCCTTAAGGAATTAGTTTCTCTTTCTTCTTCCTGTTCTTTTTGCCATTGAATGGAAGTATGACTGAATCCTTAAGAAATTAGTTTCTCTGTCCTCCTTAAGTTCTTTTTGGCATTGAATTGAATCAAGTCTCAATCCAAAAGGAATTGGTTTCTAATTATCCTTAAGTTCCTTTTGCCATAGATTGGAAGAAAGACTTAATTGTTAAGGGATTGGTTTATTTTCTTCTTTATGTTCATTTTGCCATTGAATGGAATCAAGTCTCAACCCAAATGGAATTGGTTTCTAATTCTCCTTTATGTTCCTTTTGCCATTGATTGGAAGAAAGACATATTCCTCAAGGAATTGGTTTCTCTTTCTTCTTTATGTTGCTTTTGCCATTCAATGGAATGAAGTCTCCATTCAAATGGAATTGGTTACTAATTCTCTTTAAGTTCCTTTTGCCATTGATTGGAAGCAAAGCTTAATGCTTAAGTAATTGGTTTCTCTTTCTTCTTCATGTTCATTTTGGCATTGAATGGAATCAAGTCTCAATCCAAAGGGAATTGGTTTCTAATTATCCTTAAAGTTCCTTTTGCCATCGAATGGAAGTAAGACTTAATGCTTAAGGAATTTGTTTCTTTTTCTTCTTAAAGTTCTTTTTGTGATTGAATTGAATCATGTCTCAATCAAAAAGGAATTAGTTTCGAATTCTCCTTCAAGTTCTTTTTGCCAATGATTGGAGGCAAGACTTAATCCTTAAGGAATTAGTTTCTCTTTCTTCTTCCTGTTCTTTTTGCCATTGAATGGAAGTATGACTGAATCCTTAAGAAATTAGTTTCTCTTTCCTCCTTAAGTTCTTTTTGGCATTGAATTGAATCAAGTCTCAATCCAAAAGGAATTGGTTTCTAATTCTCCTTAAGTTCCTTTTGCCATAGATTGGAAGAAAGACTTAATTGTTAAGGGATTGGTTTATTTTCTTCTTTATGTTCATTTTGCCATTGATTGGAATCAAGTCTCAACCCAAATGGAATTGGTTTCTAATTCTCCTTTATGTTCCTTTTGCCATTGATTGGAAGCAAGACATATTCCTCAAGGAATTGGTTTCTCTTTCTTCTTTATGTTGCTTTTGCCATTCAATGGAATGAAGTCTCCATTCAAATGGAATTGGTTACTAATTCTCTTTAAGTTCCTTTTGCCATTGATTGGAAGCAAAGCTTAATGCTTAAGTAATTGGTTTCTCTTTCTTCTTCATGTTCATTTTGGCATTGAATGGAATCAAGTCTCAATCCAAAGGGAATTGGTTTCTAATTATCCTTAAAGTTCCTTTTGCCGTCGAATGGAAGTAAGACTTAATGCTTAAAGAATTTGTTTCTTTTTCTTCTTAAAGTTCTTTTTGTCATTGAATTGAATCATGTCTCAATCAAAAAAGAATTAGTTTCGAATTCTCCTTCAAGTTCTTTTTGCCAATGATTGGAGGCGAGACTTAATCCTTAAGGAATTAGTTTCTCTTTCTTCTTCCTGTTCTTTTTGACATTGAATGGAAGTATGACTTAATCCTTAAGAAATTAGTTTCTCTTTCCTCTTTAAGTTCTTTTTGGCATTGAATTGAATCAAGTCTCAATCCAAAAGGAATTGGTTTCTAATTCTCCTTAAGTTCCTTTTGCCATAGATTGGAAGAAAGACTTAATTGTTAAGGGATTGGTTTATTTTCTTCTTTATGTTCATTTTGCCATTGACTGGAATCAAGTCTCAACCTAAATGGAATTGGTTTCTAATTCTCCTCTATGTTGCTTTTGCCATTGATTGGAAGCAAGACATATTCCTCAAGGAATTGGTTTCTCTTTCTTCTTTATGTTGTTTTTGCCATTCAATGGAATGAAGTCTCCATTCAAATGGAATTGGTTACTAATTCTCTTTAAGTTCCTTTTGCCATTGATTGGAAGAAAAGCTTAATGCTTAAGTAATTGGTTTCTCTTTCTTCTTCATGTTCATTTTGGCGTTGAATGGAATCAAGTTTCAATCCAAAGGGAATTGGTTTCTAATTATCCTTAAAGTTCCTTTTGCCATCGAATGGAAGTAAGACTTAATGCTTAAGGAATTTGTTTCTTTTTCTTCTTAAAGTTCCTTTTGTGATTGAATTAAATCATGTCTCAATCAAAAAGGAATTAGTTTCGAATTCTCTTTCAAGTTCTTTTTGCCAATGATTGGAGGCAAGACTTAATCCTTAAGGAATTAGTTTCTCTTTCTTCTTCCTGTTCTTTTTGCCATTGAATGGAAGTATGACTTAATCCTTAAGAAATTAGTTTCTCTTTCCTCCTTAAGTTCTTTTTGGCATTGAATTGAATCAAGTCTAAATCCAAAAGGAATTGGTTTCTAATTCTCCTTAAGTTCCTTTTGCCATAGATTGGAAGAAAGACTTAATTGTTAAGGGATTGGTTTATTTTCTTCTTTATGTTCATTTTGCCATTGAATGGAATCAAGTCTCAACCCAAATGGAATTGGTTTCTAATTCTCCTTTATGTTGCTTTTGCCATTGATTGGAAGCAACACATATTCCTCAAGGAATTGATTTCTCTTTCTTCTTTATGTTGTTTTTGCCATTCAATGGAATGAAGTCTCCATTCAAATGGAATTGGTTACTAATTCTCTTTAAGTTCCTTTTGCCATTGATTGGAAGCAAAGCTTAATGCTTAAGTATTTGGTTTCTCTTTCTTCTTCATGTTCATTTTGGCATTGAATGGAATCAAGTCTCAATCCAAAGGGAATTGGTTTCTAATTCTCCTTCAAGTTCCTTTTGCCATGGAATGGAAGTAAGACTTAATGCTTAAGGAATTTGTTTCTTTTTCTTCTTAAAGTTCTTTTTGTCATTGAATTGAATCATGTCTCAATCAAAAAGGAATTAGTTTCGAATTCTCCTTCAAGTTCTTTTTGCCAATGATTGGAGGCAAGACTTAATCCTTAAGGAATTAGTTTCTCTTTCTTCTTCCTGTTCTTTTTGCCATTGAATGGAAGTATGACTTAATCCTTAAGAAATTAGTTTCTCTTTCCTCCTTAAGTTCTTTTTGGCATTGAATTGAATCAAGTCTCAATCCAAAAGGAATTGGTTTCTAATTCTCCTTAAGTTCCTTTTGCCATAGATTGGAAGAAAGACTTAATTGTTAAGGGATTGGTTTATTTTCTTCTTTATGTTCATTTTGCCATTGAATGGAATCAAGTCTCAACCCAAATGGAATTGGTTTCTAATTCTCCTTTATGTTCCTTTTGCCATTGATTGGAAGCAACACATATTCCTCAAGGAATTGGTTTCTCTTTCTTCTTTATGTTGTTTTTGCCATTCAATGGAATGAAGTCTCCATTCAAATGGAATTGGTTACTAATTCTCTTTAAGTTCCTTTTGCCATTGATTGGAAGCAAAGCTTAATGCTTAAGTATTTGGTTTCTCTTTCTTCTTCATGTTCATTTTGGCATTGAATGGAATCAAGTCTCAATCCAAAGGGAATTGGTTTCTAATTCTCCTTCAAGTTCCTTTTGCCATGGAATGGAAGTAAGACTTAATGCTTAAGGAATTTGTTTCTTTTTCTTCTTAAAGTTCTTTTTGTCATTGAATTGAATCATGTCTCAATCAAAAAGGAATTAGTTTCGAATTCTCCTTCAAGTTCTTTTTGCCAATGAGTGGAGGCAAGACTTAATCCTTAAGGAATTAGTTTCTCTTTCTTCTTCCTGTTCTTTTTGACATTGAATGGAAGTATGACTTAATCCTTAAGAAATTAGTTTCTCTTTCTTCTTTAAGTTCTTTTTGGCATTGAATTGAATCAAGTCTCAATCCAAAAGGAATTGGTTTCTAATTCTCCTTAAGTTCCTTTTGCCATAGATTGGAAGAAAGACTTAATTGTTAAGGGATTGGTTTATTTTCTTCTTTATGTTCATTTTGCCATTGAATGGAATCAAGTCTCAACCCAAATGGAATTGGTTTCTAATTCTCATCTATGTTGCTTTTGCCATTGATTGGAAGCAAGACATATTCCTCAAGGAATTGGTTTCTCTTTCTTCTCTATGCTGTTTTTGCCATTCAATGAAATGAAGTCTCCATTCAAATGGAATTGGTTACTAATTCCCTTTAAGTTCCTTTTGCCATTGATTGGAAGCAAAGCTTAATGCTTAAGTAATTGGTTTCTCTTTCTTCTTCATGTTCATTCTGGCATTGAATGGAATCAAGTCTCAATCCAAAGGGAATTGGTTTCTAATGCTCCTTAAAGTTCCTTTTGCCATTGAATGGAAGTAAGACTTAATGCTTAAGGAATTTGTTTCTTTTTCTTCTTAAAGTTCTTTTTGTGATTGAATTGAATTATGTCTCAATCAAAAAGGAATTAGTTTCAAATTCTCCTTCAAGTTCTTTTTGCGAATGATTGGAAGCAAGACTTAATCCTTAAGGAATTAGTTTCTCTTTCTTCTTCCTATTCTTTTTGCCATTGAATGGAATTATGACTTAATCCTTAAGAAATTAGTTTCTCTTTCCTCTTTAAGTTCTTTTTGGCATTGAATTGAATCAAGTCTCAATCCAAAAGGAATTGGTTTCTAATTCTCCTTATGTTCCTTTTGCCATAGATTGGAAGAAAGACTTAATTGTTAAGGGATTGGTTTATTTTCTTCTTTATGTTCATTTTGCCATTGAATGGAATCAAGTCTCAACCCAAATGGAATTGGTTTCTAATTCTCCTTAAAGTTCCTTTTGCCATTGGATGGAAGTAAGACTTAATGCTTAAGGAATTTGTTTCTTTTTCTTCTTAAAGTTCTTTTTGTCATTGAATTGAATCATGTCTCAATCAAAAAGGAATTAGTTTCGAATTCTCCTTCAAGTTCTTTTTGCTAATGATTGGAGGCAAGACTTAATCCTTAAGGAATTAGTTTCTCTTTCTTCTTCCTGTTCTTTTGCCATTGAATGGAAGTATGACTTAATCCTTAAGAAATTAGTTTCTCTTTCCTCTTTAAGTTTTTTTTGGCATTGAATTGAATCAAGTCTCAATCCAAAAGGAATTGGTTTCTAATTCTCCTTTAAGATCCTTTTGCCAATGATTGGAAGCAAGACTTAATACTTAAGGAATTGGTTTCTCTTTCTTCTCTAAGTTCTTTTTGCCATTGAATTGAATCAAGTCACAATTCAAAAGGAATTAGTTTCTAATTCTCATTGAAGTTCCTTTTGCCATTGTTTGGATGCAAGACTTAATCCTTAAGGAATTGGTTTATCGTACTTCTTTATGTTCTTTTTGCCATTGAATGGAATCAAGTTTCAATTCAAAAGGACTTGGTTTCTAATTCTCCTTTAAGATCCTTGAGACATACATTGATTGGAAGCAAGACATAATACCTAAGGAATTGGTTTCTCTTTTTTCTTTAAGTTCTTTTTGCCAATGAATAGAATGAAGGCACAACCCAAAAGGAATTGGTTTCTAATTCTCCTTGAAGTTCCTTTTGCCATTGATTCGAAGTAAGACCTAATCCTTAAGGAATTGGTTTATCGTTCTTCTTCACTTTCTTTTTGCCAATGAATGTAATAAAGTCTCAATTCAAAAGGAATTCATTTCTTATTCTCCCTTAAGTTCTTTTTGCCATTGTTTGGAATCAAGACTTAATCCTTAAGGAATTGGTTTGTCTTTCTTCTTTGTGCTCTTTTTCCCCTTGAATGGAATCTAGTTTCAATTCAAAAGGAATTAGTTTCTAATTCTCCTATAAGATCCTTGAGCCATTGATTGGAAGCAAGACTTAATACTTAAGGAATTGGTTTCTCTTTTTTCTTTAAGTTCTTTTTGCCATCGAATAGAATCAAGTCACATTCCTAATGGAATTGGTTTCTAATTCTCCTTGAAGTTCCTTCTACCATTGTTTTGAAGCAAGACTTAATCCTTAAGCAACAGGTTTATCTTTCTTCTTTATGTTCTTTTTGCCAGTGAATGGAATCAAGTTTCAATTCAAAAGGAATGGGTTTCTAATTTTCCTCTAAGATTCTTGAGCCATTGACTGGAAGCAAGACTTAATACTTAATGAATTGGTTTCTCTTTCTTCTTTAAGTTCTTTTTGCCATTGAAAAGAATCAAGTCTCAATCCTAAAGAAATTGGTCTGTAATTCTCCTTGAAGTTCTTTTTCCTATTGAGTGGAAGCATGACTTAATACTTAAGGAATTGGTTTTGTCTTTCTTCTTTCAGTTCTTTTTGCCATTGAATTGAATAAAGTCACAATGCAAAAGGAATTGGTTTCTTATTCTCTTTGAAGTTCCTTTGTCATTGTTTGGAAGCAAGACTCAATCCTAAAGGAATTGGTTTATCCTTATTCTTTATGTGATTTTTACCGTTGAATGGAAGAAAGTTTCAATTCAAAAGGAATTGGTTTCTAATTCTCCTTTAATATCCTTTTCCCATTTATTCGAAGCAAGACTTAATGCTTAAGGAATTGGTTTCTCTTTCTTTATTAAGTTCTGTTTGCCATTGAATAGAATCAAGGCACCATCCAAGAGGAATTGGTTTCTAATTCTCCCTGAAGTTCCTCTTGACATTGATTGGAAACAAGACTTAATCCTAACGGAATTGGTTTATCTTTCTTCTTTATGTTCTTTTTGCGATTGATTGGAATCAAGTCTCAATTCAAAAGGAATTGGTTTCTAATTCTCCTTGAAGTTCCATTTGCCATTGATTACATGCAACACTTAATCCTTAAGGAATTGTTTTGCCTTTCTTCTTTATGTTCTTTTTGCCCTTGAATGGAATCAAGTTTCAATTCAAAAGGTATTAGCTTCTAATTCTCCTTTAAGATCCTTGAGCTGTTGATTAGAAGCAAGACTTAATACTTAAGGAATTGGTTTCTTTTTCTTCTTTAAGGTCTTTTTGCCATAGAATAGAGTCAAGTCACAATCCAAAAGGAATTGGTTTCTTTTTCTCCTTGAAGTTCCTTTTGTCATCGATTGGAAGCAAGATTTAATCCTTAAGGAATTGCTTTTTCTTTCTTCTTTATGTTCCTTTTGCCATCGAATAGATTCAAGTCACATTCCTAATGGCGTTGGTTTCTAATTCTCCTTGAAGTTCCTTTTGCCATTGTTTGGAAGCAAGACTTAATCCTTAAGGAATTGGTTTATCTTTCTTCTTTATGTTCTTTTTCCCATTGAGTGGAATCAAGCCTCAATTGAAAAGGAGCTGGTTTCTAATTCTCCTTGAAATTCCTTTTGCCATTGTTTGGAAGCAAGACTTAATCCTTAAGAAACTGGTTTATCTTTCTTCTTCATATTATTTTTGCCATTGAATGGAATCAAGTCTCAATTCAAAAGGAATTGGTTTCTTATTCTCCTTGAAGTTCATTTTGCCATTGTTTAGAAGCAAGACTTGATCCTTAAGGAATTGGTTTATCTTTCTTCTATATATCCTTTTTGCCCTTGAATGGAATCAAGTTTCAATTCAAAAGGAATTGGTTTCTAATTCTCCTTTAAGATCCTTGAGCCATTGATTGGAGGCAGGACTAAATACTTAAGGAATTGGTTTGTCTTTCTTGTTTAAGTTCTTTTTGCCATTGAATAGAATCAAGTCACAATCCAAAAGAAATTCGTCTCTAATACTCATTGATGTTCCTTTTGACATTGATTGGAAGCAAGAGTTAATCCTTAAGGCATTGCTTTATCTTTCTTCTTTATGTTCTTTTAGTCATTGAGTGGAATCAAGTTTCAATTCAAAAGGAATTGGTTTCTAATTCTCCTTGAAGTTTCTTCTCCCATTGTGTGGAAGCAAGACTTAATCCTTAAGGAATAGGCTTATCTTTCTTCCTTATGTTCTTTTTGCCAGTGAATGGAATCAAGTTTCAATTCAAAAGAAATTGGTTTCTAATTCTCCTTTAGGATCCTTGAGCCATTGATTGGAGGTAGGACTTAATACTTAAGGAATTGGTTTCTCTTTCTTATTTAAGTTCTTTTTGCCATTGAATAGAATCAAGTCACAATCCAAAAGAAATTGGTCTCTAATTCTCCTTGAAGTTCCTTTTGACATTGACTGGAAGCAAGATTTAATCCTTAAGGAATTGGTTTATTTTTCTTCTTTATGTTCTTTTAGCCATTGAGTGGAATCAAGTCTCAACTCAAAAGGAATTAGCTTCTAATTCTCCTTGCAGTTCCTTTTGCCATTGATTGGAAGCAAGACTTAATCCTTAAGGAATTGGTTTCTCTTTCTTCATTAAGTTGTTTTTCCCATTGAATAGAATCAAGTCACATTCCAAATGGAATTGGTTTCTAATTCTCCTTGAAGTTCCTTCTACCATTGTGTGGAAGCAAGTCTTAATCCTTAAGGAATAGGCTTATCTTTCTTCTTTATGTTCTTTTTGCAAGTGAAAGGAATCAAGTTTCAATTCCAAAGGAATTGGTTTCTAATTCTCCTTTAAGATCCTTGAGCCATTGATTGGAAGCAAGACGTAATACTTAAGGAATTGGTTTCTTTTTCTTCTTTAAGTTCTTTTTTCCATTGAATAGGAACAAGGCACAATCCAAAAGGAAATGGTTTCATATTCTCCTTGAAGATTCTCCTTGTAGTTCCTTTTGCCATTGTTTCGACGTAAGACTTAATTCTTAAGGAATTGGCTTATATTTCTTCTTCACGTTCTTTTTGCCACTGAGTAGAATCAAGTCACATTCCAAATGGAATTGGTTTCTAATTCTCCTTGAGGTTCCTTTTGTCATTGATAGGAAGCAAGACTTAATCCTTAAGGAATTGGTTTCTCTTTCTTCTTTAAGTTCTTTTTGCTATTGAATAGAATCAAGTCACATTCCAAATGGAACTGGTTAATAAGGCTCCTTGAAGTTCCTTTTGTCATTGATTGGAAGCAAGACTTAATCCTTAAGGAATTGGTTTATCTTTCTTCTTCGCGTTCTTTTTGCCACTGAATAGAATCAAGTCTCAATTCAAAAGGAATTGGTTTCATGTTCTCTTTCAAGTTCATTTTGCCATTGTTTGGAAGCAAGTCTTGATGCTTAAGGAATTGGTTTATCTTTCTTCTCTATGTTCTTTTTGCCCTTGAATGGAATCACGTTTCAATTCAAAAGGAATCGGTTTCTAATTCTGCTTTAGGATCATTGAGCCATTGATTGGAGGCAGCACATAATACTAAAGGAATTGGTTTCTCTTTCTTGTTTAAGTTCTTTTTGCCATTGCATAGAATCAAGTCACAATCCAAAAGGAACTGGTTTCTTACTCTCCTTGAAGTTCCTTTTCCCATTGTTTCGAAGCAAGACTTAATCCTTAAGGAATTGGTTTATCTTTCTTCTTCACGTTCTTTTTGCCACTGAATAGAATCAAGTCACATTCCAAATGGAATTGGTTCCTAATTCTCCTTGAAGTTCCTTTTGCCATTGATTGAAAGCAAGACTTAATCCTTAAGGAATTGGTTTATCTTTCTTCCTTATGTTCTTTTTGCCAGTGAATGGAATCAAGTTTCAATTCCAAAGGAATTGGTTTCTAATTCTCCTTTAAGATCCTTGAGCCATTGATTGGAAGCAAGACGTAATCATTAAGGAATAGGTTTATCTTTCTTCCTTATGTTCTTTTTGCCAGAAAATGGAATCAAGTTTCAATTCAAAAGGAATTGGTTTCTAATTCTCCTTTAAGATCCTTGAGCCATTGATTGGAAGCAAGACATAATACTTAAGGAATTGGTTTCTCTTTCTTCTTTAAGTTCTTTTTTCCATTGAATAGAAACAAGGCACAATCCAAAAGGAATTGGTTTCTAATTCTCCTTGAAGTTCCTTTTGCCATTGTTTCGAAGCAAGACTTAATCCTTAAGGAATTGGTTTATCTTTCTTCTTCATGTTATTTTTGCCATTGAATGGAATCAAGTCTCAATTCAAAAGGAATTGGTTTCTTATTCTCCTTGAAGTTCATTTTGCCATTGCTTAGAAGCAAGACTTGATCCTTAAGGAATTGGTTTATCTTTCTTCTATATGTCCTTTTTGCCCTTGAATGGAATCAAGTTTCAATTCAAAAGGAATTGGTTTCTAATTCTCCTTTAAGATACTTGAGCCATTGATTGGAGGCAGGACTAAATACATAAGGAATTGGTTTGTCTTTCTTGTTTAAGTTCTTTTTGCCATTGAATAGAATCAAGTCACAATCCAAAAGAAAGTCTCTAATTCTCATTGAAGTTCCTTTTGACATTGATTGGAAGCAAGAGTTAATCCTTAAGGAATTGCTTTATCTTTCTTCTTTATGTTCTTTTAGTCATTGAGTGGAATCAAGTCTCAATTCCAAAGGAATTGGTTTCTAATTCTCCTTGAAGTTCCTTCTACCATTGTGTGGAAGCAAGACTTAATCCTTGAGGAATAGGCTTATCTTTCTCCCTTATGTTCTTTTTGCCAGTGAATGGAATCAAGTTTCCGTTCAAAAGGAATTGGTTTCTAATTCTCCTTTAAGATCCTTGAGCCATTGATTGGAGGCAGGACTTAATACTTAAGGAATTAGTTTCTTTTTCTTGTTTAAGTTCTTTTTGCCATTGAATAGAATCAAGTCACAATCCAAAAGAAATTGGTCTCTAATTCTCCTTGAAGTTCCTTTTGACATCGACTGGAAGCAAGAGTTAATCCTTAAGGAATTGGTTTATCTTTCTTCTTTATGTTCATTTAGCCATTGAGTGGAATCAAGTCTCAGCTCAAAAGGAATTAGTTTCTAATTCTCCTTGCAGTTCCTTTTGCCATTGATTGGAAGCAAGATTTAATCCTTAAGAATTGGTTTCTCTTTCTTCATTAAGTTCTTTTTCCCATTGAATAGAATCAAGTCACATTCCAAATGGAATTGGTTTCTAATTCCCCTTGAAGTTCCTTCTGCCATTGTGTGGAAGCAAGACTTAATCCTTAAGGAACAGGTTTATCTTTCTTCCTTATGTTCTTTTTGCCAGTGAAAGGAATCAAGTTTCAATTTCAAAGGAATTGGTTTCCAATTCTCCTTTAAGATCCTTGAGCCATTGATTGGAAGCAAGACGTAATACTTAAGGAATTGGTTTCTCTTTCTTCTTTAAGTTCTTTTTTCCATTGAATAGAAACAAGGCACAATCCAAAAGGAATTCTTTTCCAATTCTCCTTGAAGTTCCTGTTGCCATAGATTGGAAGCAAGACTTAATCCTTAAGGAATTGGTTTCTCTTTCTTTTTTAAGTTCTTTTTGCCATTGAATAGAATCAAGTCACAATCCAAAAGGAATTGGTTTCTTATTCTCCTTGATGTTCCTTTTGCCATTGTTTCGAAGCAAGACTTAATTCTTAAGAATTGGTTTATCTTTCTTCTTCACGTTCTTTTTGCCACTGAATAGAATCATCACATTCCAAATGGAATTGGTTTCTAATTCTCCTTGAAGTTCCTTTTGTCATTGATAGGAAGCAAGACTTAATCCTTAAGGAATTGGTTTCTCTTTCTTCTATAAGTTCTTTTTGCTATTGAATAGAGTCAAGTCACATTCCAAATGGAACTGGTTTCTAAGGCTCCTTGAAATTCCTTTTGTCATTGATTGGAAGCAAGACTTAATCCTTAAGGAATTAGTTTATCTTTCTTCTTCGCGTTCTTTTTGCCACTGAATAGAATCAAGTCTCAATTCAAAAGGAATTGGTTTCTTATTCTCCTTCAAGTTCATTTTGCCATTGTTTGGAAGCAAGTCTTGATCCTTAAGGAATTGGTTTTTCTTTTTTCTCTATGTTCTTTTTGCCCTTGAATGGAATCAAGTTTCAATTCAAAAGGAATTGGTTTCTAATTCTCCTTTAGGATCATTGAGCCATTGATTGGAGGCAGGACATAATCCTAAAGAAATAGGTTTCTCTTTCTTGTTTAAGTTCTTTTTGCCATTCAATAGAATCAAGTCACAATCCAAAAGAAATTGGTCTCTAATTCTCCTTGAAGTTCCTTTTGACATTGATTGGAATCAAGAGTTAATCCTCAAGGAATTGGTTTATCTTTCTTGTTAATGTTCTTTTAGCCATTGAGTGGAATCAAGTCTCAATTCAAAAGTAATTGGTTTCTTATTCTCCTTGAAGTTCCTTTTGCCATTCATTCGAAGCAAGACTTAATCCTTAAGGAATTGGTTTATCTTTCTTCTTCACATTCTTTTTGCCACTGAATAGAATCAAGCCACATTCCAAATGGAATTGGTTTCTAATTCTCCTTGAAGTTCCTTTTGCCATTGATTGAAAGCAAGACTTAATCCTTAAGGAATTGGTTTATCTTTCTTTTTCACGTTCTTCTTCCCACTTAATAGAATCAAGTCACATTCGAAATGGAATTGGTTTCTAACTCTCCTTGAAGTTTATTTTGTCATTGATTGGATGCAAGACTTAATCCTTAAGGAATTGGTTTCTCTTTCTTCTTCACGTTCTTTTTTCCATTGAATGGAATAAAGTCTCAATTCAAAAGGAATTGGTTTCTTATTATCCTTGAAGTTCCTTTTGCCATTGATTGGAAGCAAGACTTAATCCTTAAGGAGTTGGTTTCTCTTTCTTCTTTAAGTTCTTTTTACCATTGAATAGAGTCAAGTCACATTCCAAATGGAATTGGTTTCTAATTCTCCTTGAAGTTCCTTCTGCCATTGTGTGGAAGCAAGATTTAATCCTTAAGGAATAGGTTTATCTTTCTTCCTTATGTTCCTTTTGCCAGTGAATGGAATCAAGTTTCAATTCAAAAGGAATTGGTTTCTAATTCTCCTTTAAGATCCTTGAGCCATTGATTGGAAGCAAGACGTAATACTTGAGGAATTGTTTTCTCTTTCTTCTTTAAGTTCTTTTTTCCATTGAATAGAAACAGGACACAATCCAAAAGGAATTGGTTTCCAATTCTCCTTTAAGTTCCTTTTGCCATTGTTTCGAAGCAAGACTTAATCCTTAAGGAATTGGTTTATCTTTCTTCGTCACGTTCTTTTTGCCATTGAATGGAATCAAGTCTCAATTCAAAAGGAATTGGTTTCTTATTCCCCTTGAAGTTCATTTTGCCATTGTTTGGAAGCAAGACTTGATCCTTAAGGAATTGGTTTATCTTTCTTCTATATGTTCTTTTTGCCTTTGAATGGAATCAAGTTTCAATTCAAAAGGAATTGGTTTCTAATTCTCCTTGAAGTTCCTTGACCCATTGATTGGAAGCAGGACTTAATACTTAAGGAATTGGTTTCTCTTTCTTGTTTAAGTTCTTTTTGCCATTGAATAAAATCAAGTCACAATCCAAAAGAAATTGGTCTCTAATTCTCCTTGATGTTCCTTTTGCCATTGATTGGAAGCAAAACTTAATCCTTAAGGAATTGGTTTCTCTTTCTTCTTTATGTTCTTTTTGCCATTGAATAGAATCAAGTCACAATCCAAAAGGAATTGGTTTCTTATTCTCCTTGAAGTTCCTTTTGCCATTGTTTTGAAGCAAGACTTAATCCTTGGGGAATTGGTTTATCTTTCTTCTTCATGTTTTTTTTCCCATTGAATAGAATCAAGTCACATTCCAAATGGAATTGGTTTCTAATTCTCATTGAAGTTCCTTGTGTCATTGATTAGAAACAAGACTTAATCCTTATGGATTGGTTTCTCTTTCTTCTTTAAGTTCTTTTTGCCATTGAATAGAATCAAGTCCCATTCCAAATGGAATTAGTTTCTAATTCCCCTTGAAGTTCCTTTTGTCATTGATTGGAAGCAAGACTTAATCCTTAAGGAATTGGTTTATCTATCTTCTTTAAGTTCTTTTTGCCATTGATAAAAATCAAGGCACAATCCAAAAGGAATTGGTTTGTAATTCTCCTTGAAGTTCCTTTTGTCATTGATTGGATGCAAGGCTTAATGCTTAAGGAATTGGTTTCTTTTTCTTCTTTAAGTTCTTTTTGCCATTGAATAGAATCAAGGCACAATCCAAAAGGAATTGGTTTCTAATTCTCCTTGAAGTTCCTTTTGACATTGATTGGAAGCAAGACTTAATGCCAAAGGAATTGGTTTATCTTTCTTTTTTTATGTTCTTTTTGCCATTGAGTGGAATGAAGTCTCAATTCAAAAGGAATTGGTTTCTAATTCTCCTTGAAGTTCCTTTATCCATTGATTGGAAGCAACACTTAATCCTTAAGGAATTGGTTTATTCTTCTTCCTTATGTTATTTTTGCCATTGAATGGAATAAAGTTTCAATTCAAAAGGAATTGATTTCTGATTCTCCTTTAATATCCTTTTGCCAATGATTGGAAGCAAGACTTAATCCTTAAGGAATTGGTTTATCTTTCTTCTTTAAGTTCTTTTTGCCATTGAATAGGATCAAGGCACAATCCAAAAGGAATTGGTTTCTAATTCTCCTTGAAGTTCCTTTTGACTTTGATTGGAAGCAAGACTTAATCCTTAAGGAATAGGTTTATCTTTCTTCCTTATATTCTTTTTGCCAGTGAATGGAATCAAGTTTCAATTCAAAAGGAATTGGTTTCTAATTCTCCTTTAATATCCTTGAGCCATTGATTGGAAGAAAGACGTAATACTTAAGGAATTGGTTTCTCTTTCTTCTTTATGTTCTTTTTTCGATTGAATAGAAACAAGGCACAATCCAAAAGGAATTGGTTTCCAATTCTCCTTCAAGTTCCTTTTGCCATTGTTTCGAAGCAAGACCTAATCCTTAAGGAATTATCTTTCTTCTTCACATTTTTTTTGCCATTGAATGGAATCAAGTCTCAATTCAGAAAGGAATTGGTTTCTTATCCTCCTTGAAGTTCATTTTGCCATTGTTTGGAAGCAAGACTTGATCCTTAAGGAATTGGTTTATCTTTCTTCTATATGTTCTATTTGCCTTTGAATGGAATCAAGTTTCAATTCAAAAGGAATTGGTTTCTAATTCTCCTTGAAGTTCCTTGACCCATTGATTGGAAGCAGGACTTAATACTTAAGGAATTGGTTTCTCTTTCTTGTTTAAGTTCTTTTTGCCATTGAATAAAATCAAGTCACAATCCAAAAGAAATTGGTCTCTAATTCTCCTTGATGTTCCTTTTGCCATTGATTGGAAGCAAAACTTAATCCTTAAGGAATTGGTTTCTCTTTCTTCTTTAAGTTCTTTTTGCCATTGAATAGAATCAAGTCACAATCCAAAAGGAATTGGTTTCTTATTCTCCTTGAAGTTCCTTTTGCCATTGTTTTGAAGCAAGACTTAATCCTTGGGGAATTGGTTTATCTTTCTTCTTCACGTTTTTTTTCCCATTGAATAGAATCAAGTCACATTCCAAATGGAATTGGTTTCTAATTCTCATTGAAGTTCCTTGTGTCATTGATTAGAAGCAAGACTTAATCCTTATGGATTGGTTTCTCTTTCTTCTTTAAGTTCTTTTTGCCATTGAATAGAATCAAGTCGCATTCCAAATGGAATTAGTTTCTAATTCCCCTTGAAGTTCCCTTTGTCATTGATTGGAAGCAAGACTTAATCCTTAAGGAATTGGTTTATCTATCTTCTTTAAGTTCTTTTTGCCATTGATAAAAATCAAGGCACAATCCAAAAGGAATTGGTTTGTAATTCTCCTTGAAGTTCCTTTTGTCATTGATTGGATGCAAGACTTAATGCTTAAGGAATTGGGTTGGTTTTCTTCTTTAAGGTCTTATTGCCATTGAATAGAATCAAGGCACAATCCAAAAGGAATTGGTTTCTAATTCTCCTTGAAGTTCCTTTTGACATTGATTGGAAGCAAGACTTAATGCCAAAGGAATTGGTTTATCTTTCTTTTTTTATGTTCTTTTTGCCATTGAGTGGAATGAAGTCTCAATTCAAAAGGAATTGGTTTCTAATTCTCCTTGAAGTTCCTTTATCCATTGATTGGAAGCAACACTTAATCCTTAAGGAATTGGTTTATCCTTCTTCCTTATATTATTTTTGCCATTGAATGGAATAAAGTTTCAATTCAAAAGGAATTGATTTCTGATTCTCCTTTAATATCCTTTTGCCAATGATTGGAAGCAAGACTTAATCCTTAAGGAATTGGTTTATCTTTCTTCTTTAAGTTCTTTTTGCCATTGAATAGGATCAAGGCACAATCCAAAAGGAATTGGTTTCTAATTCTCCTTGAAGTTCCTTTTGACTTTGATTGGAAGCAAGACTTAATCCTAAAGGAATTGGTTTATCTTTCTTCTTTATGTTCTTTTTGCCATTGAGTGGAATCAAGTCTCAATTCAGAAGGAATTGGTTTCTAATTCTCCTTTAAGATCCTTTTGCCATTGATTGGAAGCAAGACTTAATACTTAAGGAATTAGTTTATCTTTCTTCTTTAAGTTCTTTTTGCCATTGAATTGAATCAAGTCGCAATACAAAATGAATTGGTTTCTAATTCTCCTTGAAGTTCCTTTTGACATTGATTGGAAGCAAGACTTAATCCTTAAGGAATTAGTTTATCTTTCTTCTTTATGTTCTTTTTGCCATTGAATGGAATCAAGTTTCAATTCAAAAGGAATTGGTTTCTTATTCTCCTTTAAGATTCTTGAGCCATTGATTAGAAGCAAGACTTAATACTTAAGGAATTGGTTTCTCTTTCTTCTTTAAGTTCTTTTCACCATTGAATAGAATCAAGGCATAATCCAAAAGGAATTGGTTTCTAATTCTCCTTCAAGTTCCTTTTGCCATTGATTCGTGTAACACCCTAATAAACCCATACTATGCTTAAGTCGTATTACAACATTTGATTAGTTGTTACTTATGCTCGTGGAAAACTAAACTTCGCTGGAAATTAAGTTACGCAAAAAATACGGTAAGATTTTTTGTTTTTGAAATATGCCGTCGCTTAGCAACGTTTGAAAAGTAAAGCCTTGAGCGAGAAGCTAGATAGAGAGAGAGCGTGTCGTATAAAATACATACTCCAATATGATAAAACAAGAGAAAGGTAAATAAATTGTAATTCACAAGTACATTGCATTATATAGCAAAATCATTACATTGATATAGGTTCATAATATATATACATACATATCAGCATTACAGCGAAGGAGGCTCATGGTCGTGCCATGATCCAAATACTAAATACAAACTTAAATTGAAATTATTCATCACAAAAGGAGTGTATGAAGATGCAGAGCTACGGCAACTACAAGCCCAAATCAGCATTGTCTGACATTCCACGTCATACGTCCGCTTACAGTGTAGGGATCCATGCTCCGCTCGACCGGATGCGCTATCGAGATCTGGTGACGATACGGAAGAATAACTAGGGTGAGAAATGGAATTTCTCAATAGGACTCGAACCCAACACGAAAGTGTCATCGTTATCATCCCAGCCACTTCAGTTTTATTAATGAAAATAGTGAGCATTCATAAGGTTCCGTTCTTAGGTTTTCGAAAACATGAATGTTCGAAGCGGATTCAATTTTTAACATACTCTTTAATCATTTATATCATAACATACATGGACACAAGTATAATAAAATAAAACATGCATGGCTATGCTATAAGCTTTTCTTAACTTCTTCCCCTTTCTAGGGTTTGGACTGAAGCCCCTTTCTTTTCTTAACTTGACTTTATCTTAATTCTTATCTTTTCACCCACTAAACATAAGTGGTAATGAGCTCATACTGTGGCTGTCACCACCATAGAATTTCGATCTTACACTAGTTGGGTCATGCCATGCCTCATGTGAGTCGTGGGTGAGGGGAGCTTACTTTGGGTCACCTTCCCTTTTGAAGGATCATACCCTTAGTTCAATCTCTTCTTATTAAAGCTTATGATGCAAAATTATTCTAATTCTTTTCCACATTTAGGCGTTACGTATTGCCGTCCCCAAATGTGATTCCTTTATTGCATATTGTTAAGTATCATATCATTAACACATCATATTCGTATTGTCATCATACGATTATCATAATCATCATCATCATGATCATTGTCATCATAATGACATATAGAGACATACATATCACACAAAGTCATATGAGTTTGGCTTAGTGAATTTGGTGCAAGCTTTTAATTGAGGTTGCCTCTTGTATAAATTCTTTTATTAGGCATAGGGCCAATTTCATCTATTATCCTTTTTGAAATTTTTAAGTTGAATTATGAGGGTTTTTCTAATGCTTAGAGTAAAGGTCTTAGTGTCTTAAAGCTTATTTCTCATTATTCTTTAACTTTCACCACAACCGGTTTTACTTTTATGGTGGGGTAGTAACTTTAAAAATTCACCATAATTCCATATTTTACTCTTTTATTCGAATTTGGGTATGGTTATACTTCTATGAGTCTATTTTTAAACAAAACAAACCCCACTTAAAAATTCAATTTGTAGCTTGAGTTATGCATATTTTATTCCGACTGTTCAGACTTGAAAGTTCAACTCGGGTCAGTGGCTTTTCCACTTCACTGGGAGTTCCTCACATAGAATCTGACAAAACCGTTTTATGGGAATGTTCCTATATATCTTAGATTTCCAAAAAACTTAGTTCCACTGAAAAATGTTATGTATAACTTGAGTTATGCACATTTTATTACATACTGCCCGAACAGAAACTCATCTGGGAACAGTAGACTTTGAAAATTCATATCTCTCTCGTTTTAAATCCAAATTTCACGTATTTTATATGTATAAAAAGCTCTATGAGTATATTTTCACGTAAAATTAGTTTTGTTCCATTTGGAGTTATATCGAAAGAGTTATCAGTCACGCCATACAGACTACCAGAATTTCCCAGCTTCCACGATTTTGGTTTCAATGAGTTTTCTTGTAAAAACATTAAAGCTTTTCCTCAAGTGACCACTTTTCTCTTCCAAACCACTTTTATACTTTGAGATCTTGGTATTAAATCAATGTTTTAACTTCTAAAAATTTGGTTCAATAGCAATAGACACACCAACCGAAAGTTTTATGACAAAGAGAATAACACAACACATGAAAAACTCATCATATCAACAAGCATGGCCATGAGGCCTTGGAAACAATTCCTAGAACCACCTAGCTATGGAGAGCTTAGGAGTTCAAGGGCTTGAAGAACACATAAAAGAAGAAGATTAGAGTCACTACCAAATGGGTTTCTTGAGGAGTAGAAAGAGTTGATGGGTTGGAGATGACCTTCCTCCTCCTTGAGCTAGCAAATGGGGCTAAATGAGTGTTTGTTTTGCTTCCTCAAGAACCAAAGAGGGTGGTCCTTGAAGGGCTTGTGAGAATGGTGAAAGGGAAGAAGGTTGAATAAGGTGAGAAAGAGAGAAGAAGAGCAAGAAAGGTTGAAAGAACAAAAGAGCTAGGATGAAGTTTGGAGAGAGGTGGGAGCTTGGGCTTGTAGTGAGAGGATGAAAATCACAAATGAGAGAGTGGGAGGGCTAGTTTGGGGCGTAAAAATGGGTGAGGGCTGATGGCTTTTGCTTCTCCAATAAGCAAGAGTGAGTACGTGAGTTTTACTTCTTTTTCAAGCAAGAAAGCTAGGAACTTTGGGGTAAAAGAGTGAGTTGTATTTCCTTTGAGTCTTGGTGTTTGGGTAAAGACCATTTTGTGTTTTCTCAAGTGGTTAAAAGCATGACCACTCTTGGGATTAACTTGGGTGGATATGATCAATCCAAGTGTCACAATCTTGAGGGAGGAGAGTGCATCTCTTGGCTTGACTCAAGGAAAACTACTAACATAGACTCTTGATTTAAGGGTGCATGATGAGAAGGCAAATGGATGGTTGGATTTTGCTCTTGTCCTTGGCCAAAATTTGGTGCATCAATTAGGAGAGATTTGTAAATCTTCAAAACTATTAGAATTACCTAAGTTGTTAATCAATTTGATTAGTTAAATTTCTCTTTAACTGATTTCGGTTAATTACATCTTTAAGACATTTTTCCTCTTAAAAGAATTGATCTTATGAATTATGTAATTAGGGTTTAGAATTAATCTATCTCAATTGGTATGGTAGAACAATTGTCTTGTACTTAATTAATAAGATTGGATTAGCTTAATTATATTTCTAAGTTATGAACTAATGAGAGTCGAATAATTAGGTTTTAATTAAAACATTTAGTGCATTATGATTCGATTATTGACATAACTTAATTCACTAAGCTCTTACTCATCGAGATTAGCCGATTAATCCTCAGTTAATTGTTAACCTCTTTAATTAGCCAGTATCACTGAGCTAATTAGCTAAGACAAAAATTGGGGATGTTACAATTCGAAGCAAGACTTAATCCTTAAGGAATTGGTTTATCTTTCTTCTTCACATTCTTTTTGCCATTGAATGGAATTAAGTCTCAATTCAAAAGGAATTAGTTTCCTATTCTCCCTGAAGTTCCTTTTGCCATTCTTTGGAAGCAAGACTTAATCCTTAAGCAATTGGTTTATCTTTCTTCTTTATGTTCTTTTTGCCCTTGAATGGAATCAAGTTTCAATTCAAAAGGAATTGGTTACTAATTCTCCTTTAAGATCCTTGAGCCATTGATTGGAAGCAAGACTTAATCCTTAATGAATTGGTTTCTCTTTCTTCTTTAAGTTCTTTATGCCAATGAATAGAATCAAGTCACAATTCAAAAGGAATTGGTTTCTTATTCTTCTTGAAGTTCCTTTTGTCATTGATTGCAAGTAAGACTAAATCCTTAAGAAATTGGTTTCTCTTTCTTCTTTAACTTCTTTTTCCTTTTGAATAGAATCAAGTCACATTCCAAATGGAATTGGTTTCTAATTCCCCTTGAAGTTCCTACGCCATTGTTTGGAAGCAAGACTTAATCCTTAAGGAATAGGTTTATCTTTCTTCTTTATGTTCTTTTTGCCAGTGAATGGAATCAAGTTTCAAGTCAAAAGGAATAGGTTTCTAATTCTCCTTTAAGATCCATGAGCCATTGATTGAAAGCAAGACTTAATACTTAAGGAATTGGTTTCTCTTTCTTCTTTAAGTTCTTTTTGCCATTGAATAGAATCAAATCTCAATCCAAAAGAAATTGGTCTCTAATTCTCATTGAAGTTCCTTTTGACATTGATTGGAAGCAAGAGTTAATCCTTAAGGAATTGGTTTATCTTTCTTCTATATGTTCTTTTTGCTATTGAGTGGAATCAAGTCTCAATTCAAAAGGAATTGATTTCTAATTCTCCTTTGATATCCTTTTGCCATTGATTGGAAGCAAGACTTAATCCTTAAGGAATTGGTTTATCTTTCTTCTTTAAGTTCTTTATGCCAATGAATAGAATCAAGTCACAATCCAAAAGGAATTGGTTTCTTATTCTTCTTGAAGTTCCTTTTGTCATTGATTGCAAGTAAGACTAAATCCTTAAGAAATTGGTTTCTCTTTCTTCTTTAACTTCTTTTTCCTTTTGAATAGAATCAAGTCACATTCCAAATGGAATTGGTTTCTAATTCCCCTTGAAGTTCCTTCTGCCATTGTTTGGAAGCAAGACTTAATCCTTAAGGAATAGGTTTATCTTTCTTCTTTATGTTCTTTTTGCCAGTGAATGGAATCAAGTTTCAAGTCAAAAGGAATAGGTTTCTAATTCTCCTTTAAGATCCATGAGCCATTGATTGAAAGCAAGACTTAATACTTAAGGAATTGGTTTCTCTTTCTTCTTTAAGTTCTTTTTGCCATTGAATAGAATCAAATCTCAATCCAAAAGAAATTGGTTTCTAATTCTCCTTGAAGTTCCTTTTGACATTGATTGGAAGCAAGAGTTAACCCTTAAGGAATTGGTTTATCTTTCTTCTTTATGTTCTTTTTGCCATTGAGTGGAATCAAGTCTCAATTCAAAAGGAATTGGGTTCTAATTCTCCTTGAAGTTCCTTTTGCCATTGATTAGAAGCAAGAGTTAACACTGAAGGAATTGGTTTCTCTTTCTTCTTTAAGTTCTTTTTCCCATTGAATAGAATCAAGTCACAATCCAAAAGGAATTGGTTTCTTATTCTCCTTGAAGTTCCTTTTGTCATTGATTGGAAGCAAGACATAATCCTTAAGGAATTGGTTTCTCTTTCTTCTTTAAGTTCTTTTTGCCAGTGAATAGAATCAAGGCACAATCCAAAAGGAATTGGTCCCTAATTCTCCTTGAAGTTCCTTTTGCAATTGATTGGAAGTAAGACTTAATCCTAAAGGAATTGGTTTATCCCTCTTTTTTACGTTCTTTTTGCCACTGAAAGGAATAAAGTTTCAATTCGAAAGGAATTCGTTTCTAATTCTCCTTTAATATCCTTTGCCATTGATTGGAAGCAAGACTTAATTCTTAAGGAATTAGTTTATCTTTCTTCTTCAAGTTCTTTTCGCCATTCAATAGAACCAAGGCACAATCCAAAAGGAATTGGTTTGTTATTCTCCTTGAAGTTCCTTTTCTCACGTATTGGAAGCAAGACTTAATCCTTAAGGAATTGGTTTCTCTTTCTTCTTAAAGTTCTTTTTGCCAGTGAATAGAATCAAGGCACAATCCAAAAGGAATTGGTTTCTAATTCTCGTTGAAGTTCCTTTTGCCCTTGATTGGAAGCAAAACTTAATCCTGAAGGAATTGGTTTATCCTTCTTCTTTATGTTCTTTTTGCCATTGAATGGAATAAAGTTTCAATTGACAAGGAATTGGTTTCTAATTCTCCTTTAAGATCCTTGAGCCATTGATTGAAAGCAAGACTTAATACTTAAGGAACTAGTTTCTCTTTCTTCTTTAAGTTCTTTATGCCACTAAATAGAATCAAGTCATAATCCAAAAGGAATTGGTTTATTATTCTCCTTGAAGTAACTTGTGTTAATGATTGGAAGCAAGACTTACTCCTTAAAGAATTGGTTTTGCTTTCTCCTTTAAGTTCTATTTGCCATTGAATAGAATCAAGTCACATTTCAAATGGAAATAGTTTTTAATTCTCATTGAAGATCCTTCTGCAATTATTTGGAAGCAAGACTTAATCCTTAAGGAATAGGTTTATCTCTCTTCTTTATGTTCTTTTTGCTAGTGAATGGAATCAAGTTTCAATTCAAAAGGAATTGGTTTATTATTATCCCTTAAGATCCTTGAGCCATTGACTGGAAGCAAGACTTAAGGAATTGGTTTCTCTTTCTTCTTTAAGATCCTTTTGCCAGTGAATAGAATCAAGGCACAATCTAAAAGAAATTGGTCTCTAATTCTCATTGAAGTTCCTTTTGACATTGATTGGAAGCAAGAGTTAATCCTTAAGGAATTGGTTTATCTTTCTTCTTTATGTTCTTTTTGCCATTGAGTGGAATCAAGTCTCAATTCAAAAGGAATTGGTTTCTAATTCTCCTTTGATATCCTTTTGCCATTGATTGGAAGCAAGACTTAATGCTTAAGGAATTGGTTTATCTTTCTTCTTTCAGTTCTTTTTGCCATTGAATTGAATCAAGTCACAATCCAAAAGGAATTGGTTTCTTATTCTGCATGAAGTTACTTTTGTTAAAGATTGGAAGCAAGACTTAATCCTTAAGGAATTGGTTTCGCTTTCTTCTTTAAGATCTTTTTGCCATTGAATAGAATCAAGTAACATTCCAAATGGAATTCGTTTCTTATTCTCCTTGAAGTTCCTTTTGTCATTGATTGGAAGCAAGACATAATCCTGAAGGAATTGGTTTGTCTTTCTTCTTTAAGTTCTTTTTGCCAGTGAATAGAATCAAGGCACAATCCAAAAGGAATTGGTTTCTAATTCTCCTTGAAGTTCCTTTTGCCATTGATTGGAAGCAAGACCTAATCCTAAAGGAATTGGTTTATCCTTCTTCTTTATGTTCTTTTTGCCACTGCATGGAATAAAGTTTCAATTCGAAAGGAATTGGTTTCTAATTCTCCTTTAATATCCTTTGCCATTGATTGGAAGCAAGACTTAATTATTAAGGAATTGGTTTATCTTTCTTCTTTAAGTTCTTTTTGCCATTGAATAGAACCAAGGCACAATCCAAAAGGAATTGGTTTCTTATTCTCCTTGAAGTTCCTTTTGTCACTGATTGGAAGCAAGACTTAATCCTTAAGGAATTGGTTTCTCCTTCTTCTTAAAGTTCTTTTTGCCAGTGAATAGAATCAAGGCACAATCCAAAAGGAGTTGGTTTGTAATTCTCGTTGAAGTTCCTTTTGCCCTTGATTGGAAGCAAGACTTAATCCTGAAGGAATTGGTTTATCCTTCTTCTTTATGTTCTTTTTGCCATTGATTGGAATAAAGTTTCAATTGAAAAGGAATTGGTTTCGAATTCTCCTTTAAGATCCTTGAGCCATTGATTGAAAGCAAGACTTAATACTTAAGGAACTAGTTTCTCTTTCTTCTTTAAGTTCTTTATGCCACTGGATAGAATCAAGTCACAATCCAAAAGGAATTGGTTTATTATTCTCCTTGAAGTAATTTTGTGAATTATTGGAAGCAAGACTTACTCCTTAAAGAATTGGTTTTGCTTTCTTCTTTAAGTTCTTTTTGCCATTGAATAGAATCAAGTCACATTCCAAACGGAATTAGTTTCTAATTCTCATTGAAGATCCTTCTGCCATTATTTGGAAACAAGACTTAATCCTTAAGGAATAGGTTTATCTTTCTTCTTTATGTTCTTTTTCCCAGTGAATGGAATCAAGTTTCAATTCAAAAGGAATTGGTTTCTAATTCTCCTTTAAGATCCTTGAGCCATTGATTGGAAGCAAGACTTAAGGAATTGATTTCTCTTTCTTCTTTAAGATCCTTTTGCTAGCGAATAGAATCAAGGCACAATCCAAAAGAAATTGGTCTCTAATTCTCATTGAAGTTCCTTTTGACATTGATTGGAAGCAAGAGTTAATCCTTAAGGAATTGGTTTATCTTTCTTCTATATGTTCTTTTTACTATTGAGTGGAATCAAGTCTCAATTCAAAAGGAATTGATTTCTAATTCTCCTTTGATATCCTTTTGCCATTGATTGGAAGCAAGACTTAATCCTTAAGGAATTGGTTTATCTTTCTTCTTTAAGTTCTTTTTGCCATTGAATAGAATCAAGTCACAATCCAAAAGGAATTGGTTTCTTATTCTGCTTGAAGTTACTTTTGTTAATGATTGGAAGCAAGACTTAATCCTTTAGGAATTGGTTTCGCTTTCTTCTTTAATATTTTTTTGCCATTGAATAGAATCAAGTCGCATTCCAAATGGAATTCGTTTCTTATTCTCCTTGAAGTTCCTTTTGTCATTGATTGGAAGCAAGACATAATCCTTAAGGAATTGGTTTCTCGTTCTTCCTTAAGTTCTTTTTGCCAGTAAATAGAATCAAGGCACAATCCAAAAGGAATTGGTTTTTAATTCTCCTTGAAGTTCCTTTTGCCATTGATTGGAAGCAAGACTTAATCCTAAAGGAATTGGTTTATCCTTCTTCCTTATGTTCTTTTTGCCACTGAATGGAATAAAGTTTCAATTTGAAAGGAATTGGTTTCTAATTCTCCTTTAATATCCTTTGCCATTGATTGGAAGCAAGACTTAATTCTTAAGGAATTGGTTTATCTTTCTTCTTTAAGTTCTTTTTGCCATTGAATAGAACCAAGGCACAATCCAAAAGGAATTGGTTTCTTATTCTCCTTGAAGTTCCTTTTGTCACTGATTGGAAGCAAGACTTAATCCGTAAGGAATTGGTTTCTCTTTCTTCTTAAAGTTCTTTTTGCCAGTGAATAGAATCAAGGCACAATCTAAAAGGAATTGGTTTCTAATTCTCGTTGAAGTTCCTTTTGCCCTTGATTGGAAGCAAGATTTAATCCTGAAGGAATTGGTTTATCCTTCTTCTTTATGTTCTTTTTGCCATTGAATGGAATAAAGTTTCAATTGAAAAGGAATTGGTTTTGAATTCTCCTTTAAGATCCTTGAGCCATTGATTGAAAGCAAGACTTAATACTTAAGGAACTAGTTTCTCTTTCTTCTTTAAGTTCTTTATGCCACTGGATAGAATCAAGTCACAATCCAAAAGGAATTGGTTTATTATTCTCCTTGAAGTAACTTTTGTTAATGATTGGAAGCAAGACTTACTCCTTAAAGAATTGGTTTTGCTTTCTTCTTTAAGTTCTTTTTGCCATTGAATAGAATCAAGTCACATTCCAAACGGAATTAGTTTCTAATTCTCGTTGAAGATCCTTCTGCCATTATTTGGAAGCAAGACTTATTCCTTAAGGAATAGGTTTATCTCTCTTCTTTATGTTCTTTTTGCCAGTGAATGGAATCAAGTTTCAATTCAAAAGGAATTGGTTTGTAATTCTCCTTTAAGATCCTTGAGCCATTGATTGGAAGCAAGACTTAAGGAATTGATTTCTCTTTCTTCTTTAAGATCCTTTTGCTATGAATAGAATCAAGGCACAATCCAAAAGAAATTGGTCTCTAATTCTCATTGAAGTTCCTTTTGACATTGATTGGAAGCAAGAGTTAATCCTTAAGGAATTGGTTTATCTTTCTTCTATATGTTCTTTTGCTATTGAGTGGAATCAAGTCTCAATTCAAAAGGAATTGATTTCTAATTCTCCTTTGATATCCTTTTGCCATTGATTGGAAGCAAGACTTAATCCTTAAGGAATTGGTTTATCATTCTTCTTTAAGTTCTTTTTGCCATTGAATAGAATCAAGTCACAATCCAAAAGGAATTGGTTTCTTATTCTGCTTGAAGTTACTTTTGTTAATGATTGGAAGCAAGACTTAATCCTTAAGGAATTGGTTTCGCTTTCTTCTTTAAGATCTTTTTGCCATTGAATAGAATCAAGTCACATTCCAAATGGAATTCATTTCTTATTCTCCTTGAAGTTCCTTTTGTCATTGATTGGAAGCAAGACATAATCCTTAAGGAATTGGTTTCTCTTTCTTCTTTAAGTTCTTTTTGCCAGTGAATAGAATCAAGGCACAATCCAAAAGGTATTGGTTTCTAATTCTCCTTGAAATTCCTTTTGCCATTGATTGGAAGCAAGACTTAATCCCAAAGGAATTGGTTTATCCTTCTTCTTTATGTTCTTTTTGTCACTGAATGGAATAAAGTTTCAATTCGAAAGGAATTGGTTTCTAATTCTCCTTTAATATCCTTTGCCATTAATTGGAAACAAGACTTAATTCTTAAGGAATTGGTTTATCTTTCTTCTTTAAGTTCTTTTTGCCATTGAATAGAACCAAGGCACAATCCAAATGGAATTGGTTTCTTATTCTCCTTGAAGTTCCTTTTGTCACTGATTGGAAGCAAGACTTAATCCTTAAGGAATTGGTTTCTCTTTCTTATTAAAGTTCTTTTTGCCAGTGAATAGAATCAAGGCACAATCCAAAAGGAATTGGTTTCTAATTCTCGTTGAAGTTCCTTTTGCCCTTGATTGGAAGCAAGATTTAATCCTGAAGGAATTGGTTTATCCTTCTTCTTTATGTTCTTTTTGCCATTGAATGGAATAAAGTTTCAATTGAAAAGGAATTGGTTTCGAATTCTCCTTTAAGATCCTTGAGCCATTGATTGAAAGTAAGACTTAATACTTAAGGAACTAGTTTCTCTTTCTTCTTTAAGTTCTTTATGCCACTGAATAGAATCAAGTCACAATCCAAAAGGAATTGGTTTATTATTCTCCTTGAAGTAACTTTTGTTAATGATTGGAAGCAAGACTTACTCCTTAAAGAATTGGTTTTGCTTTCTTCTTTAAGTTCTTTTTGCCATTGAATAGAATCAAGTCACATTCCAAAGCTAATTAGTTTCTAATTCTCGTTGAAGATCCTTCTGCCATTATTTGGAAGTAAGACTTAATCCTTAAGGAATAGGTTTATCTCTCTTCTTTATGTTCTTTTTGCCAGTGAATGGAATCAAGTTTCAATTCAAAAGGAATTGGTTTCTAATTCTCCCTTAAGATCCTTGAGCCATTGATTGGAAGCAAGACTTAAGGAATTGATTTCTCTTTCTTCTTTAAGATCCTTTTGCCAGTGAATAGAATCAAGGCACAATCCAAAAGAAAGTGGTCTCTAATTCTCATTGAAGTTCCTTTTGACATTGATTGGAAGCAAGAGTTAATCCTTAAGGAATTGGTTTATCTTTCTTCTTTATGTTCTTTTTGCTATTGAGTGGAATCAAGTCTCAATTCAAAAGGAATTGGTTTCTAATTCTCCTTTGATATCCTTTTGCCATTGATTGGAAGCAAGACTTAATCCTTAAGGAATTGGTTTATCATTCTTCTTTAAGTTCTTTTTGCCATTGAATAGAATCAAGTCACAATCCAAAAGGAATTGGTTTCTTATTCTGCTTGAAGTTACTTTTGTTAATGATTGGAAGCAAGACTTAATCCTTAAGGAATTGGTTTCGCTTTCTTCTTTAAGATCTTTTTGCCATTGAATAGAATCAAGTCACATTCCAAATGGAATTCATTTCTTATTCTCCTTGAAGTTCCTTTTGTCATTGATTGGAAGCAAGACATAATCCTTAAGGAATTGGTTTCTCTTTCTTCTTTAAGTTCTTTTGCCAGTGAATAGAATCAAGGCACAATCCAAAAGGTATTGGTTTCTAATTCTCCTTGAAATTCCTTTTGCCATTGATTGGAAGCAAGACTTAATCCCAAAGGAATTGGTTTATCCTTCTTCTTTATGTTCTTTTTGTCACTGAATGGAATAAAGTTTCAATTCGAAAGGAATTGGTTTCTAATTCTCCTTTAATATCCTTTGCCATTAATTGGAAACAAGACTTAATTCTTAAGGAATTGGTTTATCTTTCTTCTTTAAGTTCTTTTGCCATTGAATAGAACCAAGGCACAATCCAAATGGAATTGGTTTCTTATTCTCCTTGAAGTTCCTTTTGTCACTGATTGGAAGCAAGACTTAATCCTTAAGGAATTGGTTTCTCTTTCTTATTAAAGTTCTTTTGCCCGGTGAATAGAATCAAGGCACAATCCAAAAGGAATTGGTTTCTAATTCTCGTTGAAGTTCCTTTTGCCCTTGATTGGAAGCAAGATTTAATCCTGAAGGAATTGGTTTATCCTTCTTCTTTATGTTCTTTTTGCCATTGAATGGAATAAAGTTTCAATTGAAAAGGAATTGGTTTCGAATTCTCCTTTAAGATCCTTGAGCCATTGATTGAAAGTAAGACTTAATACTTAAGGAACTAGTTTCTCTTTCTTCTTTAAGTTCTTTATGCCACTGAATAGAATCAAGTCACAATCCAAAAGGAATTGGTTTATTATTCTCCTTGAAGTAACTTTTGTTAATGATTGGAAGCAAGACTTACTCCTTAAAGAATTGGTTTTGCTTTCTTCATTAAGTTCTTTTTGCCATTGAATATAATCAAGTCACATTCCAAACAGAATTAGTTTCTAATTCTCGTTGAAGATCCTTCTACCATTATTTGGAAGCAAGACTTAATCCTTAAGGAATAGGTTTATCTCTCTTCTTTATGTTCTTTTTGCCAGTGAATGGAATCAAGTTTCAATTCAAAAGGAATTAGTTTCTAATTCTCTTTTAAGATCCTTGAGCCACTGATTGGAAGCAAGACTTAAGGAATTGATTTCTCTTTCTTCTATAAGATCCTTTTGCTAGTGAATAGAATCAAGGCACAATCCAAAATGAATTGGTCTCTAATTCTCATTGAAGTTCCTTTTGACATTGATTGGAAGCAAGAGTTAATCCTTAAGGAATTGGTTTATCTTTCTTCTTTCTGTTCTTTTTGCTATTGAGAGGAATCAAGTCTCAATTCAAAAGGAATTGGTTTCTAATTCTCCTTTGATATCCTTTTGCCATTGATTGGAAGCAAGACTTAATCCTTAAGGAATTGGTTTATCTTTCTTCTTTAAGTTCTTTTTGCCATTGAATAGAATCAAGTCACAATCCAAAAGGAATTGGTTTCTTATTCTGCATGAAGTTACTTTTGTTAGTGATTGAAGCAAGACTTAATCCTTAAGGAATTGGTTTCGCTTTCTTCTTTAAGATCTTTTTGCCATTGAATAGAATCAAGTCACATTCCAAATGGAATTCGTTTCTTATTCTCCTTGAAGTTCCTTTTGTCATTGATTGGAAGCAAGACATAATCCTTAAGGAATTGGTTTCTCTTTCTTCCTTAAGTTCTTTTTGCCAGTGAATAGAATCAAAGCACAATCCAAAAGGAATTGGTTTCTAATTCTTCTTGAAGTTCCTTTTGCCATTGATTGGAAGCAAGACTTAATCCTAAAGGAATTGGTTTATCCTTCTTCCTTATGTTCTTTTTGCCACTAAATGGAATAAAGTTTCAATTCAAAAGGAATTGGTTTCTAATTCTCCTTTAATATCCTTTGCCATTGATTGGAAGCAAGACTTAATTCTTAAGGAATTGGTTTATCTTTCTTCTTTAAGTTCTTTTTGCCATTGAATAGAACCAAGGCACAATCCAAAAGGAATTGGTTTCTTATTCTCCTTGATGTTCCTTTTGTCACTGATTGGAAGCAAGACTTAATCCTTAAGGAATTGGTTTCTCTTTCTTCTTAAAGTTCTTTTTGCCAGTGAATAGAATCAAGGCACAATCCAAAAGGAATTGGTTTCTAATTCTCGTTGAAGTTCCTTTTGCCCTTGATTGGAAGCAAGATTTAATCCTGAAGGAATTGGTTTATCCTTCTTCTTTATGTTCTTTTTGCCATTGAATGGAATAAAGTTTCAATTGAAAAGGAATTGGTTTTGAATTCTCCTTTAAGATCCTTGAGCCATTGATTGAAAGCAAGACTTAATACTTAAGGAACTAGTTTCTCTTTCTTCTTTAAGTTCTTTATGCCACTGGATAGAATCAAGTCACAATCCAAAAGGAATTGGTTTATTATTCTCCTTGAAGTAACTTTTGTTAATGATTGGAAGCAAGACTTACTCCTTAAAGAATTGGTTTTGCTTTCTTCTTTAAGTTCTTTTTGCCATTGAATAGAATCAAGTCACATTCCAAACGGAATTAGTTTCTAATTCTCGTTGAAGATCCTTCTGCCATTATTTGGAAGCAAGACTTATTCCTTAAGGAATAGGTTTATCTCTCTTCTTTATGTTCTTTTTGCCAGTGAATGGAATCAAGTTTCAATTCAAAAGGAATTGGTTTGTAATTCTCCTTTAAGATCCTTGAGCCATTGATTGGAAGCAAGACTTAAGGAATTGATTTCTCTTTCTTCTTTAAGATCCTTTTGCTAGCGAATAGAATCAAGGCACAATCCAAAAGAAATTGGTCTCTAATTCTCATTGAAGTTCCTTTTGACATTGATTGGAAGCAAGAGTTAATCCTTAAGGAATTGGTTTATCTTTCTTCTATATGTTCTTTTTGCTATTGAGTGGAATCAAGTCTCAATTCAAAAGGAATTGATTTCTAATTCTCCTTTGATATCCTTTTGCCATTGATTGGAAGCAAGACTTAATCCTTAAGGAATTGGTTTATCATTCTTCTTTAAGTTCTTTTTGCCATTGAATAGAATCAAGTCACAATCCAAAAGGAATTGGTTTCTTATTCTGCTTGAAGTTACTTTTGTTAATGATTGGAAGCAAGACTTAATCCTTAAGGAATTGGTTTCGCTTTCTTCTTTAAGATCTTTTTGCCATTGAATAGAATCAAGTCACATTCCAAATGGAATTCATTTCTTATTCTCCTTGAAGTTCCTTTTGTCATTGATTGGAAGCAAGACATAATCCTTAAGGAATTGGTTTCTCTTTCTTCTTTAAGTTCTTTTTGCCAGTGAATAGAATCAAGGCACAATCCAAAAGGTATTGGTTTCTAATTCTCCTTGAAATTCCTTTTGCCATTGATTGGAAGCAAGACTTAATCCCAAAGGAATTGGTTTATCCTTCTTCTTTATGTTCTTTTTGTCACTGAATGGAATAAAGTTTCAATTCGAAAGGAATTGGTTTCTAATTCTCCTTTAATATCCTTTGCCATTAATTGGAAACAAGACTTAATTCTTAAGGAATTGGTTTATCTTTCTTCTTTAAGTTCTTTTTGCCATTGAATAGAACCAAGGCACAATCCAAATGGAATTGGTTTCTTATTCTCCTTGAAGTTCCTTTTGTCACTGATTGGAAGCAAGACTTAATCCTTAAGGAATTGGTTTCTCTTTCTTATTAAAGTTCTTTTTGCCAGTGAATAGAATCAAGGCACAATCCAAAAGGAATTGGTTTCTAATTCTCGTTGAAGTTCCTTTTGCCCTTGATTGGAAGCAAGATTTAATCCTGAAGGAATTGGTTTATCCTTCTTCTTTATGTTCTTTTTGCCATTGAATGGAATAAAGTTTCAATTGAAAAGGAATTGGTTTCGAATTCTCCTTTAAGATCCTTGAGCCATTGATTGAAAGTAAGACTTAATACTTAAGGAACTAGTTTCTCTTTCTTCTTTAAGTTCTTTATGCCACTGAATAGAATCAAGTCACAATCCAAAAGGAATTGGTTTATTATTCTCCTTGAAGTAACTTTTGTTAATGATTGGAAGCAAGACTTACTCCTTAAAGAATTGGTTTTGCTTTCTTCTTTAAGTTCTTTTTGCCATTGAATAGAATCAAGTCACATTCCAAACGGAATTAGTTTCTAATTCTCGTTGAAGATCCTTCTGCCATTATTTGGAAGTAAGACTTAATCCTTAAGGAATAGGTTTATCTCTCTTCTTTATGTTCTTTTTGCCAGTGAATGGAATCAAGTTTCAATTCAAAAGGAATTGGTTTCTAATTCTCCCTTAAGATCCTTGAGCCATTGATTGGAAGCAAGACTTAAGGAATTGATTTCTCTTTCTTCTTTAAGATCCTTTTGCCGGTGAATAGAATCAAGGCACAATCCAAAAGAAAGTGGTCTCTAATTCTCATTGAAGTTCCTTTTGACATTGATTGGAAGCAAGAGTTAATCCTTAAGGAATTGGTTTATCTTTCTTCTTTATGTTCTTTTTGCTATTGAGTGGAATCAAGTCTCAATTCAAAAGGAATTGGTTTCTAATTCTCCTTTGATATCCTTTTGCCATTGATTGGAAGCAAGACTTAATCCTTAAGGAATTGGTTTATCATTCTTCTTTAAGTTCTTTTTGCCATTGAATAGAATCAAGTCACAATCCAAAAGGAATTGGTTTCTCATTCTCCTTTATGTTACTTTTGTTAATGATTGGAAGCAAGACTTAATCCTTAAGGAATTGGTTTCGCTTTCTTCTTTAAGATCTTTTTGCCATTGAATAGAATCAAGTCACATTCCAAATGGAATTCATTTCTTATTCTCCTTGAAGTTCCTTTTGTCATTGATTGGAAGCAAGACATAATCCTTAAGGAATTGGTTTCTCTTTCTTCTTTAAGTTCTTTTTGCCAGTGAATAGAATCAAGGCACAATCCAAAAGGTATTGGTTTCTAATTCTCCTTGAAATTCCTTTTGCCATTGATTGGAAGCAAGACTTAATCCCAAAGGAATTGGTTTATCCTTCTTCTTTATGTTCTTTTTGTCACTGAATGGAATAAAGTTTCAATTCGAAAGGAATTGGTTTCTAATTCTCCTTTAATATCCTTTGCCATTAATTGGAAACAAGACTTAATTCTTAAGGAATTGGTTTATCTTTCTTCTTTAAGTTCTTTTTGCCATTGAATAGAACCAAGGCACAATCCAAATGGAATTGGTTTCTTATTCTCCTTGAAGTTCCATTTGTCCCGATTGGAAGCAAGACTTAATCCTTAAGGAATTGGTTTCTCTTTCTTATTAAAGTTCTTTTTGCCAGTGAATAGAATCAAGGCACAATCCAAAAGGAATTGGTTTCTAATTCTCGTTGAAGTTCCTTTTGCCCTTGATTGGAAGCAAGATTTAATCCTGAAGGAATTGGTTTATCCTTCTTCTTTATGTTCTTTTTGCCATTGAATGGAATAAAGTTTCAATTGAAAAGGAATTTGTTTCGAATTCTCCTTTAAGATCCTTGAGCCATTGATTGAAAGTAAGACTTAATACTTAAGGAACTAGTTTCTCTTTCTTCTTTAAGTTCTTTATGCCACTGAATAGAATCAAGTCACAATCCAAAAGGAATTGGTTTATTATTCTCCTTGAAGTAACTTTTGTTAATGATTGGAAGCAAGACTTACTCCTTAAAGAATTGGTTTTGCTTTCTTCATTAAGTTCTTTTTGCCATTGAATATAATCAAGTCACATTCCAAATGTAATTAGTTTCTAATTCTGGGTTGAAGATCCTTCTACCATTATTTGGA